>JAVYIG010005447.1:0-136702 GCA_035222895.1 Strongylocentrotus droebachiensis
CAGATGCAAAAGATGGCCTTCAAGATAAGAATCAATTTGGAAAGTTTAAAAGTATGGTCCTTTTGTTTGAAGGATGCAGTTGAATGCTAATTTAAACACAAAGACGATTGTCAGACTTAAAAATGAGGATGACAACCTTGTTCTAAAATATTGTTCAGTTCAAACATTTAGAACATGGATGTATAGGGATATAGACTAATGTGTGAACCTATAACTAGACTGCTCTTCCACTGATAAATGGTATAATAATAAGTCAATTAAAAGTTCAGAACACCTCCTAAGCCCCAGACTAAGGCACTGGGACAAACAACCAGCTTGCGATTGTATTTTGGGCCCTTCACCAGAGTCCACAAAGTAGCAGTGGGTTAAGTTTACTATATTTGCAGGTATATCACCTTTTTGTTGTTGTTGGAAACTAAATATGTCAAAACAAAGGGATAAAAACATTATCATAAATGTCATGGTTCACCCTATAATATTTACTGCAAGTTGCATCAATGCCACTTTCATGATGCTATGTCCTAGCAGCATTTCATCATCTTCAACGACATGTTTTGATGTTTTCACTATCATGAAATACAAGAGAGAGAATATACCCCCAACAGAGTAAAGAACTTACACACAAAGTGAGTTATATCACGTGATGACCACCCCAATCAATAAGGACATAATAATATCCAAATAGAGCAATTACATCGCCTGTTGGGTGCGTGACAAGTATCAAAAGATAGTCAAAGAGATCAACAGTGCATGGCGTTACAATAGCAATACAATATCCCCGAGGCCATTGCATGAACTTTGGATAATATCCTCATGCATTTTTTATTCTTTCTGCGTCATCTGTTTGTGCGAGACTAACCTGGAGATCCCCACACAACAGTCTTTGTCTGGAAGACAATTACCCTTGATGCTTTCCTAACAGTAACAGGTGTAGCTCCAGGGGTGGGGGGGGGGGGAGGCGAGCATGTGCCCCGAAATTAAATTGCAAAAAGAAATTAAAAGGGAAGTGGGGGGGAGGAAGATGGAGAAAGGAGAGGGGGGTAGACCATTTCACACTCTCACCCCACTAAAGCTTGGTTTTTTGACATATTTTAAGAACATGGAATGACTGACTGGAGCCCCCCCCCCCCCCCTCCCCCTGAGGCCCTGATGGTGCCAGTATGCCATCCATAGCTAAATCCATGCTACACCATTGCACACATTTACTATTTTTATTCCTTGGGAAGTTTTTGGTGACTCATATAGAACCAGGTCCTCAAAGCAATAAATAACAAAGCGAGTTCATAGCAGTTTATCATGTTAACCTCAAACTTCATTTTTTTTTTTAGGGCGCTATTGATATTAATTGTCCCTTTCTTTTCTTTGGAATTAAAAGAAAAACTCGCGTGATACAGATAGTTTCTTATCCCTTTTCTTTGTTTGAAATTGTTATGCTGTTTGGGGCAAATTTCCCATACTTGATGCGTCCTTCATACTTTGTGCACTCATAACATAAAGAAACCTAAAATACACTTGTCTGTGAATCCCCACTTGGTACCACCCGACACAGAAAACCGTGACCCTCTTTCATTAAAATGAAACTAAAATCAGTGCCCTTATGACATCATTGAACTGACAACAATATTCAGCCATAAATTATGATATGGTATACCATTTTAGAAGATGATCTACTATAGCTTAAAAGATGGGAGAAAAAAAGGATGATTCCAAACATGTGATGGTTGCAAAATAAATTAAAAAGAAAGTAATTGCTAATGATTTATAGTTTATCGACTTATTCCATTTTTTATGAGAAGAGAAATTGAAAGTAATGAAAATAAAATTAGTGCCATTGTGACATCATTCAACTGACAACAGTATTCAGCCATAAATTATAATATGTCATTACATTTTAGAAGATGATCTACTATAGTTTAAAAGATCGGAGCAAAAAGGGTGATTCCAAACATGTGATGGCTGCCAAATAAACTAAAAAGGAAGTAATTTCTAATGATTTATAGTTAATTGTCTTATTCAAGTTTTACTGAGAAAAGGATTTTTTTTTTTAAAGCCCACAAATTTTTATAGAAAAAGAACTGGGTTTAGGGAGGTAGGTTCATGGGCAGGTGTATCACAGCAAAATGAAGGAAAAACATCGTCCCGGAAATAGTTGTATAATTAATGTGACAGTATTTGCTGATTTGTGGGAAAGAGTGTGTTTTGGATTCCTGCCAAAAATGCTAGTGTCTCTTTTGGATACTTGGCTGTTGAACCAACTTGAACATCAGATGACCTTCAGAGAACATAAAAGAAACTGAACAAACAAAATTATACAATGCATAACAAAAAGACCATAAAATACTCAGGATTGTTATGATTGGCTGCTCAAGAAGTGACAAAATGCCCAAACATGGTCACTAGTTTAACGGCTTGTGAATGTATGATGGTTTCTACTTCAAATAGATATCAAGGGAAGTTTGATCTCTCCAGTCATAAAGGGTATTTTCTTTGATAAATTGAATTATAGATTACTATGTAAGAGACAATTTACCGATCAATCTGATATCATAAATGACAGATATCAAGCACAGTTATTAAACTTTGAATCCATTAGGCAAAATTAAACTGAAATGAAAATACCCAAGAGGTCAAGCTCATACTCTCTTTCTTATAATAAATAATAATAATAATAATAGCCTAATAGTCCACTCCAAATTTTTATTAAACCGAAACGGAAATTCTTTTTGCCCAATTGATCGTGAGCCCGGCAGCCACTGATTGATTTAGGTCGATAAATATAAAGTATATTGATTTGCTTTAAACGATGTCTTTTAAATCTTCATGATTGAGAAGTATTGCATGAAATAAAAGAGTAAAAATCTTGTACATATCTCTGTTTATTTGATTCCTTCTCATGTCTGTGTTGTATATACATGTATGGCCGTCTCCCGTTTTTCAATTTTGAAATTATTTGTCAAATGTGTTTTTTAAAAGGTATAATTATGTCATTGAAATATGATTTTAACATTTTATAAATAATATATATGTACCTAGTTTGCATATTGCCTTCTATTATGTTGAAAAATGCAGATATAAATTAAAACAGGGAAAGATCCTGATCAAGAAATTTATTAAATTAATAGTTAATACATAGGTTGGGAGCTTCTTTACATTTACAATGGCAAAGGAGTTGACCACCTGTTACTATAAGATAAAGAATGCTAGTCACATTGTTTCATTTTCCCATCTTTCCACCTTTATCGTGGTTCTTGTAAAATCATGTATAGGACCATGAGTAGGTCCATGATAGGACAGAGGCATCTAGTTCTAAATCTGTCACATTTTAAGCATTAGATCTGAATTCCTTTCTTTCACATTGGATGACAAGGACACTGTATTTCTGAGCCAGAATGATGGTATATATTCTTTATTATTCTTATACATGTAGGTTCTCCATCATGTTACAGTGCACATGCAATATCCCTACAAAGTATCAAATATTCAATACAATAGTAATGAGCTGAGGCAATCTATTCTTTATCAAATTGTCACTTTTATACTGATAAAATTAGACAGGGATCATCTTTGATATACCTTATCTTGGCTTATTCCATACAAGATTATAGTTTCAGTATGTGAGTGGTCATGCTTAAATACAGCACAGTAAAAAGGCACATCTCGTTCTACTGGTAAAGATAAGAATATATTCACAGTTTTACATACATGTAAGCAAAATATACATATTTCACAATTTGCATTGAATTCTAAGAACGAACATCAAATGCTAAAAAGTCCAGAAGACGCGAGAGAAACGATTGAAAGACATCTTTCAAGATTATCCAGTCTCGACTCAGGGCTCCACACCAACAGACATCCGGTACACATCGGCTTTCAAAATTGGGACTCCAGACATCCCCTAACCCCCCTCCCCCTCCCCCCCCCCCAACCCCCTTTTGAGAAAAAAATATGATAATAATTAAAAGTTGAAACAGGGGGCACATGCACACAGATTCTAAAAAATTCAACATTAACCCTTTGAGAAGCAGAAAAAAGTTAGTGTACGGCTCTGCTTCATTTGATCCCCAAATATTTGAACACTTCTACTCTGTACACACTTTAAGTACCGGTAATCTTTTGGGGCTTCAATCAATATCTAGAGAATTAATCTCTATTTGCGTAGGTATTTTTTTCAAATGATGTTTCTCATAAATGCTATTCTTACTATTGTGTCTAGGATTCACAGTTATACTCATACATTATCCAACAAAAAAGCATACAGTATCTGTATGTCAGTAAACAATTGCTCAGAAATCTGATAAACATCAGTGAACTTCGCGAACAAGAGTTTACTTTCCCGTGAAAAAAATTCTCACCTTTGATCACTTAAACTGATTTCCTGTATTTGAGTAGACTTTGTGTTTACTCATAGATGCTAAATAAACTCTATTAAAAGCATAGTTTTCAAGAACTGACAAAATTACCAGAAATAAAAGTTAACATGGTTAGTCCTTAAATATTTGTTTTTCACATGTGTAATGTTTTTATTTGATTAATGTTATTTAACCTTGTTATTTCCGATAACATTAGCCTATTATTTGCATGCAGTGACCTGTAAATGAAAAGCCCTATCCTATATGCATAACAGATCTAATATACTATACTGCATTACAAATTAATATCCTATGAATAATACTTTTACAGATGTTGTGTATTAAACCAATTTTGAATAGACACTTTAAAGCCACATAGTAGTCGGTGCCCACGTGTATTGTAATATTATAATTCGCTGACACCAGATTTTCTTGAATCCCCAATTAATGTGTCTGTGTGTGCAAAGGTATCTGAAGCAGCAAACCCATGGTCCTACCAGAAAATACCCCAACACACCTACGTATCTCAAGGATGGGGGAAATCTAATACCTTGTTGAGAATTCCTCAAGGCAAGGGCACAGTGCATTATACAATACCTGTTGGTCGTAAAAGTGAATTCCACTTTCGGTGATTGACAACACCTCAAATGTGTGAAATTCCCTATGAAAACCCACTACTATGAGCCATTAAAAATCATTTAAATGATTGTTTGTGATCCCTGTAAGAAAAGCAGATGGGACATTGTAATCATGACACAGTTGGGGTGGTCAAAGGCCAATAGCTACGGTATATTTATTTTGTAAGATAGTCTGTTATCAACTAATATAGATAGCAAAGTAAATGGGGGGGGGGGGGGAGGTATTATAATAAAATATCTCCTGAAATATACAATCACTATTCAACAACCAAATTTCATACAATAGACTGTATGGTTGACCTAATTCACTAAATGTATTGTACATGTTGACAGGTGCAAGCACCAAGCAGAAAATGTTTCGGCAAGTTCCTGTTTGGATCTTAATTCATTGTATATAAAAGGTACAGCTGCTCACAGCAAATTGAACATGTTGTGCAAGCGTCAGGTTTAGATTCCCCCCGCTGCAACAGAATGGCATGAAAAGATCTTTCATTTCACAATGATTATGATGTTAACTCCACATAGAATCTATCTTCTTTCATTTGTCCCTAATCGTAGTCGTATTGAGAATTAGTGGTAGATGAAGCTATAACCGGTTGTTTACTAATACGCAGAACATGCCGCTTTAAAACTTATTCAAAAGACTCATTACATAAAAAATGATATTTTCTCCAGCTTGGAAGAGATGAGCCAATGAATACAGAAAAAACATCAATAGAAATTCAGATCTATGTCAGAACTAAGATCACTATTCCCTTGCCGCGCTGCATTCAAATAAGATAAACTATTTTTTTTTTTAATTAAAAAAAGCATCCAAGATGAAGCACTGAGGCTATAATTTTTTTTTTTAAAGATGGTTTATTTGTTCTGTCAGACATTAAGCATCAGAGAGCCTTATGAGGAGCTCATATTTCATCTTCGCAATATGGCCAATCCCACTCTTAGGGTACGGTATGTCTTGATGATTCAAAGAAAACATTTGGCAAGAGCCGGAAAGGCATTAGCGCAAACCTTTAACACAAGAGTTAACCCATTGTCTCCCAGAACTGGATGGTGCATGTATTAAGCCTATGTGAATTAGGGCGCGTTCATGCTTGATTTTGACGGCCAGAATCAGGCATCTGTTACGCGTTTAGTTTAAAACACGATTGCGTTCATGCTCACTTTTGTAGAATCACTGAAAAACAGCGATCACGATCACCATTCGTAAACTCACAAAAAGATGCGTTTACAATTTGTAAACGCGTTTAAATGGGGTCAACGCACTGACCTCTAGTGGGTCTACGTAGCATACACAGTGAAGGTTTGCGAATCCAGCTGGAAGACCAATTAGGCCACACAAGGAGAATTGCCTGGATGAGCCAGAGAAGTAAGCATGAACACTACACCGTGGAACTGCGATCACGATGAGCGTTTACGATGAGCGTTTCAGATCGCTCATTCTACCTTCAAAATCAAGCATGAACGCGCCCTTAGAGAATTCAGTAGTCGGGGGGGGGGGGGTTAACGCCTTGAATCAACACCCTCACCGTTTTGGCTTTCAAAGACGGAATGCCTTAATGACTGCAAATTGTAATCAAATTGGCACACCAGTACACCACCTCTCCACTTTTTTTCCTCCCCAATAACAAACACGTTAATAGATGCTCCATGACTGTTATTTTCATTTTGTGAGAATACCAGTACCCAGAGTCCAGACCTAAATGTGAAGATCTTAATAGAACAAGGCTCAATCTTGTATTATCCATGACCTCGTCTTGATCAGATTGTAAAGTATGTTGCATGTTTGTTTTATGAAAAGCTTTATAGGGCATTAGAAACAAGTTGTGACATGTGTACATGTATGAAATGTGAGGCTGGATTCTATGACAGGCTCTTGTGGTGTTCAGTTCAGTGACATGTCATACAAAAAATGTAGTTGTTCTGAAGTCATTTGTGATTTTAGAATTAAAACCCATCAAAATTATTTAAAAGAACATAATAAAATGAAAAGTAATCTCTTTTCTCATGAAAGAAATACTCTCTCTGTTGAACATAAAACAGTACTAAGTTAAAGAGGATTATATATACCTACTAGTTGTATCAACAATTGTCATATTGTACACTTAATCACAGTGACAAATTTCAGTGAGAGGGAAATTAGCAAATTAAGTAGTTTTGTACATTATGAGAAATATAAAACATATCAAGATAAATACACCAATCATACATTAAATGCCTACTATCATTTCCTTCGTTATTGCACTCCTATTAGAATGATATTTACAGTTAATCTAGTCTAGACTAACAGCTAGGTGACCTTCAATTTAATTAAACACTGAGATATCAAAATGCAAGAGGACACTCTCTATCACTTATTACTTAACGTCCTCTATGATTTTGACTGGAAGAACTGAATGATGAAAATGAGATCTTTACAAATGAGAATGAAATAGTTCTAGTGATGTTGAGTGTGAACAGGAAGGAAAATATCACAGGAAAGGTTGCGATAGTTCCCAGGGAAACTTGGTGTGGCAAGTTAAAAGTTTCACAGAGAGATGCAAAATAGTGATTGACATCAAAGTCAAACTTTCTCTGAGGCAAATGCAGTGTTCCATCAATAGGCACTGTCAGTCTTCAAGTTCAAAATGAATTCTGCGACTATGCAATCACATTTCAAGTTCCTCTACAGTCTCTGCATCGCTCTCTGGTATCTCAGCCCCCTCCTGCTCTAACAAACTCTGTCCTCCTAGAAACCTTGCAAGGGGTGTGGCCAAAAATGACCTTCGATCTCCACCTAGAAACTCCAGATCGCTGATGGAGTAAGGGAAAGCAGAGGTGAGCGCCTCATGGTTCCGTTTCAAGTCATCTTGACAGGTGAAAAACAACCTGCTCTTTCGCTTTGGCTTCGTAGGAGGCGCGGCTATGGATTCCTTGGACACCTTCAGGTTCTCCAGGGTCTCTCTGAGTTGCTGTATCTCGTCCACCAGCCTACATTGTTGCTGGTAGATTGCGGGACTTCCCCCTCCCACCGTGTGGACACTCGGCACCCATCGTAGGTAACAATGATTCCATAAGGTGATCGTCGGCGTCTGCAGTAACGGTATGATGATCTCCTCCTCGCAATTGGCAAACACACTACTCGCCGAGTTGGCACCGTTCACATTAGGGTTCTTCCTTCTCTTCCCGCCGTTGAATGTCCAGCTGTCCATCTCCTTGAAGTCGGAGCCGATGTATGACTTGCCATTGTTCAACCTGCGGATGCTGCGGTAGATACCGGCGTTGCATCCCTGTCTATAGTCGGGCTCGTCTTCCAAGAGGTCGTTGTACTTGAGCTCAGACTTGGCAATGTAGAGAGGGTTGGTGAAGAGCGCCTGGTCGTCTTTGGTGAACTGTAGTGTCCAGGCCCATACGGTGGCCAGCTGGGTGGTCTGGTACTGGCCCTTGCTGCTACTGACGCAGGTCCTCATCCGATGGCGCTCGCTGTTGAACAGGAATGTACCAAAGATGCCAGAGTGCATGCTGTCCCAAAGGGCTATCAGGAAGGTGTCCGTGAACTCAAAGGCCGATGGGAACTGCTCTATCAGCTGGTGGACACAGTCAAGGAATAGCAGGAAGATTGGGGACTGGTGAGGAAAATGAATGAAAGATGAAGACAGGTTTTAAAAAAAAGAGCTCTGTAATGTCAATCCGTTATCAAATGGAACCTGAACAAATCATACATGCAGATTCTACCAGCATTTTTTAAATCTTAAAAGCAACTCATTCATAATAATTTAAAAGCAACTCAAGAATGTGTATCAATGGCAAGAAAAGCTAACGCACTACACACACTTTTTAATCAAAATAAAGATGAATTCCAGCGCACAAGACCATATGGCCATAAGCGATGTATAGTTAGAGCTCCTCTCCCATATAAGGTAATAAAACCTTGATTCCCCAAACGACCGAATTGACCATGAGGGTGGTGTCCTTTTACTGTCAGTTATACATGTACATGTATACTGGGTACATGTCTTTTAACTGAGTTATGAGCCCTTTTAGCAGTTTGAGTTGATGACAAATGTTTTGGTATCTGGTCTTTTGAATAAGCCTGAAAGGTTATACATCAACAACATGTTGGGGGCTTGTCAGGTATCAGTCTGGGTCTAATGAGAGACTGTTCCGCTTGCATTCGTACCCAAGAAAGTGAAATTGATCATCTTTTTGGGGGGTCTATTTCAATCTGTTGGGTTTGTCAGAGTGACTGGGATATAAAATTGATGGTACAGTGTAATGAGTTGGGTATACTGCAATCCTACCTCTGTTCCGTTGCTGGGGACACAGTGTCCGCAGCGGTCAAGGAACGGGTGACCGGCCACTATCCACTCCTTTTGTAACAGGCTCTGGAAGCCCAGCTGGCTGCGGTAGTGACTGTCCAGCATGATTTGAGAGAGGCTTGCCACTACACATGAGTAATCTCTACCTTGTGATTCTGGATATGGTGGAATCAAGTAGAAAACAGAGAAAACATAATATTAATAACAGCAACAATATCAAGAACAATAATAGTGGATTCTTTTATAGCAGTCACGTCTGTCAGACTTGACACTCCTGGCGCTCCACAATTAAATACCCCGGCTTTAACATGGCTGTTATTAAAGCGCTCTAGCATTTCAAGGAATTAATTCCTGCCAGGTACCCATTTACCTCACCTGGGTCGAGTGTGACAAAGGTAGATTGATGTCTTGCCAAAAGTCCCCTTTTTCACAATGTATCTTCATCAGATTTCATTATTATTTAGTGTGCTTTGTTTTCTCATTTTTGTTTGTTTGTTTCTAATTGGGACCAGGTAGGAGAGTAAATATCTTTATTCATAAAGGAACATCAAAATGTCTGCACACATGGAAATCCCTTAGGCTAACTTAATCAGATAATTAAACTGCAATGAACTGAAACAGTCGGTATTTATTACAGTAAAACATTTTCAGTCCCCAGACCTTAATTAAAGTAGAATAACGATGCTGGCATATTTATCAATTGGTTTCGTCGCACTTTATCTATCAAGAATAATGTCTCAATCAATTAAGGGATGCCTCATCTTCAAAAACTAAACCACTTTTATCCATGGTTTGCAAACCTTGCCTGAGGGCATACCAACCTCTCCTGGGACCCTGTTTAGGACCGTCTTCATCAGCTCGAGATTGCCAAATATCCCGCTTTTTCAACTATCCCGATCGCAAATTATCCAGTTAATTTGCGTCTTCATCAGCCCAAAGTGATATTTGGTCGAGATAATCATCCCAAGATATCTTGGGCTAGTTTGCAAATTATCCAGCTCTTTGTCCGGTGTGTCTTCACCAGCCCGAAGACTCGCACTAGCGTAAACGCTGAGCAAAATATCTCGAGCTAATTTCCAGAGCCTGAGTTTCAAGTTTTGAGGTCGAGTCTCGAGCTGATAAAAGACGCGATTTGTAACTTCGGGATTATTTTCCAAATCAGAAATAGCGGGCTATTTGGCAATCTCGAGCTGATGAAGACATACCTCATGAAGCTCAACTCCCGAGGCGAGGGCATGGTTGACAGGAAAGAGATAAATGAGGGAATAGAACGAGAGGGGACAGGAAATTCTAGAGGACTTTTGACCATGATAGGATGAAGAGTGACCTTAATCCTAAAGGGAAATTCTTACCCTGCATTTCATCTAGTGATAATTACCCTTCCTAGGGGAAAATGTATTTAGAGTGCCACTCCCTTTCAATGATATAAAGAGAGGTATCTCTCTCTCTCTCTTCCATTTATAAGTACCCGCTGCATAGATCTAATTGTAGGTTAATCATTTAGCCACAATTTTAACAAATAATGTTAGTCAGTCCAGATAAATTTTGTCTACATTTGTTATGCTTTTGATGAAAAACTAAACTAATGATCAAGGTGTGATGCTGAATACTTCTGAGAAAATAATTTTAATGATTTATAAAGCATTTCTGTTTAATGAGTTTACTGCCTCATTAAGCAGCCATTTTTCTGATACCTTGCAGTTGCTACCAATAAACTTTCAAACAACCACCCCTGTTGCAAGACCTGCATTTTAATATCGCTTTCAACAGCTAGTGAAAAGAAGTACTAAAAGGAAACCTAAAAGTATTTTTCATACATATCATCTTCATGTAGAGTGTAAACAGGATTTCAATTCCATTTCCTTTCCCGTCTTGCTTCCGCATTTCAATCATCATTCCTGCCCCACTGACGTAGAAGCCCACTTTGCTGGGGGATCATATTTCAAAATAAATGTATTCCAAGCTTTTACCCGTATCGTGATTCTGCCTATTTAAAGAAGTCTGTTTCTTGAGATTAAGGACAGGTTGGATCGTATAATATTCACAAAAATGATTTTCTGGGCTAAATACGACTCTGAATGCTTGACACGATAAGTTTCTTCAATAGTAATATCCTTTTATATGTTTGTATTACAATACAAATATATATGCCCTTAATGAGAACAAACTTTGTGTACCTTAACAATTATGTTAAATAATAAAAAACAAAGATCATCTTCTGCAAATGTATTACTAATGTACAACAAAACTGTTGGAATAAAAAACACCCAGTAAGTGCTGTTTTTTTCTGGTAGGGTTTAGCAAAGCTTTCCCTGCAGTACTTGATGGCTTGCTCGTCTTGCCAAACTGTGTATAAAGCATGTGTATGCTTGTAAGTAAG
This sequence comes from Strongylocentrotus droebachiensis, assembly GCA_035222895.1. Lineage (NCBI taxonomy): Eukaryota > Metazoa > Echinodermata > Echinoidea > Camarodonta > Strongylocentrotidae > Strongylocentrotus > Strongylocentrotus droebachiensis. The sequence goes on from JAVYIG010005447.1 coordinate 11,666, forward strand.
CAACCAAGGGACCCCTGACGGCTTTAAATCCTCTCCAAGGGTCTTGATAATGAGGACTGGCTAAGCCTTGCCAAAGGGCACTAGCACATCAATTTGGTCTCCAACCTGAGTTACGAGACACTGATGCTCCCTTGAACAAGTGCATCTCCACAAATATATTAAATGTTCAATAAAACTGTTGGTATAAAGACGGCACACCATTTACATAACAACAAATTTCTAATACAAACATGATTTTACACAATAAAGATAAGTCTCTTCCGGCTTCCGGCTTCCGGCTTCCATCACAAACAGCAGGTCATATCTTTTAGAAGTACCTTATTTTTACAAAGGTATTCTACAAATTCAGTTAAAGCAGAATACAGGTCAAAGACTAATGAGTATATAATCTCACCGGTATGTACATAAGCATGTACAAAGAGCACATGAATGTATAATATGAGTAGAGAAAGGCAAATGTGGATCAATGTCTTGCTAAAGGACATTAGTTTTTTACCTTTAATGATGACGGTCTTCTCTGCTATGTAGATTCTGTCAGCTGCTTCTTTAGCTAGGCTGAGGCATGTTCTGTAGAATAACAACAAAAATTGAAGATTGGAAAGAAATTGATAAAATGCAATACAAATATATCATCAAACTTCCAACGACTACATGAAGCAGGATTAGGATAAGAAGAAACTCTCTCTCTAGGTAAAAAAAATAAAAAATTCTGCTGTCTCAGAATTTTCTGTTTCCAAACAATTCAAGTACTCCAAAAGATGGATTGCCCTTTAGAATTCTAAATATTTGAGAACATACCTTTCACAATGCACCTATATTCATCTTTTCATATTTTGTGAAATCTTATTAGATACATGGAACCTTTTTTTTCACCGATACACCTGACAGAGGCTTCGGTGACATAGCAACAATTCCTATGCAAACTAATGTTCCAAGGTAAATAAAAAAAACAGGAAATAAGGAAATGGGTTAATGAAAGAGATCATCAATATTATGGGACAAGAAGGAGAACAAAAACAAATCACAGATCTAAACTATTAACGCATTCTTGCACATAATTTGCAATGACCTTCTGTCTGGTCGTTGAGACAGTGTAAATTTTAACATTACAAGCTGAATCCATGATAAATTGATGTAATAAGACACTCAAATGATCATTTGATTTGATTTCAAAATCATTGCAGAGACTGTCTACCCCATACACAGCATCCCTGTAAATATCAAACCAATACATTTTTTTGTTCTTCAAATAAAAAGCCATTAGCTGAATATGTCACTACAGTATGCACTCAACATATGTGTAAACAACAGGAACTTGGTAATTACAATGCGAACATTGGGGTTCACATCGTCCTCATAAACACACTTAATTTCAAACTATTGACAACTTCCACTCAGCAAATATTTCAAGGAATCATGCAAGGATTAATTACAAACAGTCATCTAGGTATTTATTTACTGTGTTTATGGCACGTGTCAAAGAGATTTGAAGATCAGCAAGATGTTGTAAAGTTGGATATTATCATATTAATGCTCTTGATTTGTTGAAAAGCATCCAAAAACTATAATATTTCTCTGATATGAGTTGATGTCATCAAGATGATACCCTAAAAGATACTAATCTTGATCTAAGGAGACACAAACAAACAAAATCTACTGTATAGGTTGTTTGTTCAGGATTTGAAGGAAAAAAAACTTAAATTTAAAAAGAACTCAAATCACCTTGTTGCATCTACATTTGTAAATTACAGTTTCCCCTCATTTTAACACATCCTGTGTTAATTTCTTCAAGTATTATAATTAAGCAGATTTTTTGGATTTTGCCTTCTTTCAAAATTCATATCTTGGATGAGGCAATAGGACTGTTCAGTAAAACAGGCAAAAATGAATGAATAAACTGCTACCTCACATACAATTACTACTTGATCTTTGATAATGGATGAATCTTGAAAATATATATCTGGGAATTTGTGACCAATTTTTCTTCTATACAGTAGTGTCAATTATTTAAAAATGTTTTATGATGGCCTTGTAAACTTTGAAACTTCCGGATCTGAAATGAGCTCATAAAACTGACAAACTACTGGGACGTGAAAAACATAGACAGATTTCTCATTCATATAAAAGTTCTTAATAGTCAATCAATCGGGAAATGTCAATATCACTCCAAAGTCACAGTTATAGGTGCACATACTAATGTTTATCACAAGTAAACAAATACCACTTGGGTATGGAATGGGGTATATGAGTTCCTCAAAACTTGAAACCAATGGTGCGATCATTCACTGGGGATTTTCTGAATAAATATGCAAGATATGAAATACCCCAAAAGAAAGGGGTTTTCACATTCTGTTTGCTGTATTTATTGATTTATTATATTGACTCAAACTTCCTTGCTCAGAATGTCATTAGGACTATAAAAGGCCCTGTTTGCAAACGATCTGGTATTGGTAAACTGCCAAAAAAATCAGTGGCAAAATAGACTAGCACTTTACTTAAAGCTTCACATTTCTGTATTATTATTATGACACACATACATTTTGACCATGTTTGCTTTAATAGGGATCTTTGTTGCATGCAGAGTTGTCTCCACTTTTTATTCTGTGGCTGTTTCTTTTATTTTTGTTGCCAATTTATTTATCATGTCTGAATGATGCACACATGCCATGGGACTGTTTCTGGAGACAAACAAGCATGTAAAACAAAGTGTGACAGGTATTACAGGAAGGAAGACAGCCAGCTAGGTAATTCTATCAATTATCGTTAAAACAAGGTTTGATGCAACAATGTCTGCAATTGATAGCTTCCTTTCTTCACTAATTTACAAACTGTTCTTCCTCCAATCTACGGCTAGAATTCTACTTTGTTTTGAAATATTTGAAGAAGATGTGGAAATGAAGTTAATCAAGTGACTAGACCCTGTACAAACAACCACAGGCAGGGGGTCTTTGGAGGTTCCCATCCTATGAACAGACACATATCAATCATTTTCAGGATCTTTACGGAACCCTTATCAATTAAGATTCTGCTTGTATCTAAAGTTAAATACTGAATTACTTAGTATTTCTATTCCTTGTACATGGAAGTTCAATACTTTTTCTTTCTTTTTTGTAACTTAAGAATGAAAGGTGGACAGGTTGAATTAGGGCCTTTATTGAATACTTTTAGATGTAAGCTTTAAAGGGATCGTTTAACAATGTTAAATCTGAGATACACGGCCCTACGTGTTATCAGTGTCTGTAATATGGTGTAATATTGAAGCCCTAAAAAAAATTGCGCTTCAAAATGATCAAGAAGTGCCTCAAAAAAGTAAAAATCTTTGAGTGACCGGTTTTACCATACTCGTTTTCCCCAATAGACTGTAGTGTTATGAAAACCGTCAGGCGAACGGTTTTCAAAATTTTTAATTCCAATCATAAATATCTTGATAATCAGACAGGCGATCGGCTTGTAAAAGTCATGGGGTTCCTGGCTGACCTAAAGGTTTATAATTATCATTGCATTATGAGCTAAATCCAGAATTTTGTTTCAGAATCTGAGACAAAGTTACCGGATCCCTTTAATATGTCACATTCTCAAAAAACATAAATCTGGACAAATCAATTTTTCACATACTTAAACGATTACACAACTTTAGGGTATAAATAATTTAATTGTTAATGGTATGTTCATGTTGAATCGCCTTATACAGTGGCAGAGACTGTGGCAGCATAAATGTTCACTCTGTAGCTTTATATTGCAGAAGATATTTCTATAATAGAATACAAAGTAGGCCTACTTCAAAACTTCTTCTTAATAAAAAAAAAATATATAAATAAATAAAAAACAGCTACACTTAAATTTCCCACATATCGAACTTACCCACAGGATGCTCAAGGTGCCTAAAAATGTAACCATTAACCTAAATTTAGCTAAGCTGTTCCTAATGTGCTGAAAACATTCAAATAATTATATTTTGGATTCCAGCAAGTAAGTATTCCAACCTCTATTTCAATTTTGATGCTATGAGTCAAACAACAATATTCTGGTATTATCAAGTACATATTCATATAGATTAAATATTCTAAAAATCTCCCCCCCCCCCCCAAAAAAAAAAAGATTTAAGCAAACGGGACAAGGTAGTCGACGGTTAAACTCTGATTTACTCGGAACTAAAATGATGTCTGTAGCCGGCAGTCAGACATCATAAATTTGAGAGCTGTCAGAAGGCAGGGGAAGAAGGCTTCCTTCCCAACTCAGCTTGTCTAAATGTCAAACTTGAAGGCCAGGAAACACTTAATCCATTGACTAGACCAATTACATTAAGAAGAGCCAGAAAGGGGCGCTGAGTCCATGCTGCAAAACATTCCACCCAGTAACTGACAGGGAGGTTGTTGTTGTTGTTGTTTTGATGCCAAGTCATCATGAGAACAGACAGTCAGAACTTAAACTCATTTCAAAGCTCAGAAATGGGTGATTTCAAACAAAATGGGGAGGGGGAGGGGGTGGTATTATCATGAACAAAGAAAGGGAAACATTTTTCTTCTCTTTGCACATTTTTGTTTTTGTTTTGATGCCAAGTCATCATGAGAACAAACAGTCAAAACATAAAATCAAGTGGGAGGGGGAAGGGGGAGGGGGGTTACGAACAAAGAAAGGTTTTAAAAAATCTTCTCTTTGCAAATCATGCAATGCATACATTCAGTGTTCTTGAATGAAAAATATATAAATTGGATTAATATTCAAGCTTTCATCTATATCCCCAGCCCTTGGACGATCTTTTGTTCTAACGTTTACCTTTTTAAAAGTCTTTGATATTACTGTTTAGGTTATTATATGTCTGTTATAATGAAAGTAATGACATAACCATGTACATTTGCATAAAACATTCCATTATCAAACTGAAAGATGAATTTATAGAGGTAGAGGGCAAACCTATTCCCAACTTCAAATTTCATGTCCAATGAATACATCTGCACTTTGATTTGATTTGATTTTGTTTTAAAGTGTATAAATAAATCTCAAGATACAATCCTCTTTCAAATCCACATATTACTCTTGAATACTACTTTCAGTTACAATTCCATACCCGAGATCAAAGTGGTATCATATTTCTATTACAAAAGTCCTATTTTTAACCCTTCATTTTCCATAATCATACCCCTAACTTAAATAGGTATGGCAGAGCCTATCTTGGGTGCTATGCCTCATGCATGAGAGGAAATGATATACGCCCGTTTCACCTAGACTGATTAATGGAGCATGTCAACGCTCTAAACGGCTCAAGTTTTCCTCATTATCAGAGAGACAAGGGAATCAAAGGCAACACATGAGGAAGGACTACAGGAGGAGGGTTTTTTTTGCAAGCACATCTGTAAACAATCTACATCTATATAAGGAACTGAATTCAAGGCTATATCTTTTTTGAAGAACATACATAAAGCACCTTTGGATTACAATTATTTCCCATGTTCCCTTGTTTGGTTGTTTGACACATTGCTCTTGTGGTCAATGCCCAAATTCTAAACTTCAACCATGGACCCAACACTACACCTAACCCTAAACCTAACACTACACCTAGCACTAACTCCCAACCTAAAACCCAATTGCAACCCCCAGGCTAACTCTATACTTTTGATTTGTAAAAGTCTGGAGCCAGAATCCCCGGAGCATATGTCAGATCAACCCCCTCCCGCTTCGAGAAGGTTGTCTATAGATGTACATGTACCGTTGTGTTAGTAATTGCCATATGCCCTCACGGTGACCATACAGTAGCAATAATCCCCAGGGAGTGGAGATGGTGCACATTGTGCCTGAATGAATCCGATGACAGGGGTAATAATATCTGTAAAGTGCTTAGAGACAGTATTTTGTATTTAGTGCTATATATATCCAGACTATTTTGAGTAAGGAAGTGTTTTATAGATGATCTCATATCTTATTCTTACCCCTCCCTTCTCTTCCCACAGCATATTATACCTAATAGCCTCTCACATCTTTTGTTTTTTTTCTTCTTTCTTTCAAAATCACGGTACTTTGGAAGACGTTATGATTCATGGGGTGACTGACTTAGAGTACAGTAGCCAATGACATCACCTCTGCTGGGTTTATTCACAGATCATCGAGAAAGAGATTTTAGCTCATGGATCATTGACAGAGAAGTAGGGAATAGTGCCAGAAAGAATGAGACAGAGAGGAAATGCAACAAGATATGCAGGAGCAAGAAGAAAAGACCATCGGAAAACGATAACGATAATATAGATGTAAAGCAATTTTTTGGGGGGAAAGAAAAGAGTAAGTAAAACAGACAAACAAAGCAAAAACAAAAAAAGCAAGAGAAAATGGTAAAAGATACCAAAGATGAAATAAAAGTCTGGCAAAAGACAGGCAAAAGCACCTAAACATCAGAACTTAACATTATGTAATTACGGATGATAATCGAAAGCCCTTATCAGTGCCATGAATAAAGGAAAAGTGTATTTACTTTGCTATGTTGTTGCAAATGCTTTCAGTTTTCAAGAAAAATAGGTTTTTTCCATATCAATAGTACATTCATACAAAAGGAATAAATTGAGTATGACTACAGACAATGAATGGTAAAAAAAAAAAATGTACAAGGTCCATCATAGAAGACAAGAAGTAACCAGACACGAGATAAACACAAAGTGACTTTGCAAATAAAAAAAATCACAGCTTTTCAGAAAGAATGCTTTCTTCAATTCTTGATAATCATAAACAAATAATTGCACCCCAAAATACAAAATTTCCTAATAAAGACCAACTGTTCATAGGTAACCAAAGAACTTGAGACCAAATGTAATTATATTCAAGACAAATTCCATGTATTGACAGGGTCGAGTTGTATGTACAAGGATCATAGTACAACGATAAGAAACAATACAAATGATGCAAATATTAATGGGACGGCTAAGGTCCATGTTTAAAAGATAATTTCATGAATGAACAGAATTATAAGTACTCGTAACAACTGATTTCATACCTTATCTCTCAGACGTACATGTGTCGACATGTAAGTGGACTTTAATATACACCACCTACTAAAACAATAAATCTCTTAATTAACGGTAAATGTGGATTAAGAGGAAAGTTAGATGGAAATGACCCATTTCTAGAACTCGCGATAGCCTTCTGACACCCCAAAACATCAATGAAATAAAGTCCACTCAAACAATTGCCCTGTGCTAATATGTATTACTTAGAAATGAGCAGACATTTGATATCATTCTTCACCCTGGTTGACTGAATAAACATGTTTATCTCCTATTCTTTGCATCACCATGCTTTCAACAGTCTAAAATAATGATTGATAAGCTTGTAATAAAAATAACAATATTTGTTTCTTGTATAGCGCATATCACATAACATTTCTATGAGCTTCCAAAGAGCTTTGGAAATTATGTGTATGAGGGCAACTACTTGATGCCTCTACTGAGAAATCTTAAGTTTGCAGCACTAGACTTTTAATATTTGCTTTCTTCCGATTCTTCTGATGACAAGGTACGTACAAAGCTGCACATCAAATTTGAGGTCTCAAATCTCTATTTCATAATTAAATTTGGCTATAAGTGTCTTTTCTTGGAAGTTCATGACAAGCCTTTGATTTTGACGAGTGGCTTAACCTCTTCTGTATGGTGGCCGGTACATCCCACCCAACGATACGAACGTTCCACTATATGTTTGAAGAGAACGTTGCTATTAATTCTTAGTACTGAAGCAGAAACACAACTCTGTACATCATGACCTTTCCAGAGAAGACATATTTAGCCAAATTCAATAATGAAATAGAGATTTGAGACATAAGATTTGATTTGCAGCTCTTTACTTTGCTGTTAGAAGAAAGCAAACTTAAGATTTCTCAGAAGAGGCATCGAGTAGTTCCCCTCATAAACTAATAAAGCTTATCTATCATTGTAGCTTCACATGACATATTGGTAAATGAGTTCATAGAGAGCATTTTGATAGTTATTTCAGAAGATTGTTTTGCAACCCTCCAGGGTACAGAAAGGGTTAAAGGTAATACAAAGTTTTGGGAAATTTTGAAGAATCGGTGGATAGTGATTCTTTACAATTTTGATATATTTGGATGCCCCTGTGGATGTATTAAAAACACCAGAAATTTTAGCCCCTAAAACACTTCTGCTTTCGAGAAAAATTGATTATAAAGATTTACCGGTGCTCCCGGTAAATTTTGATAAATTTCAAATAGCTCCTACGGCCGTACAATGGTAGCTAAGACCATGAAAATCTCAGAGTATGTAGTTGTGGTATATAATTTCCGAACGACAATAGCTAATCGGTCGATCTTAGTCAATAAGCATTGTTTTATAGCATAATTAATATCTTGACCTTGAGAGGGAGCTATTCAACATAAAATGTTTATTATTTACAATTTCATAACTTTAGAGTCGATTTCGACCGCGACAACGATCACTTAATATTGTAGGATCGTATATGCTTCCAATATATTCATTTGAACCAAATTCATGACCCCATACCAAAACTTTGTATTACCTTTAACATGTCACAAATGAAAGTTTGACATAGTACAGTCAAACCTGTACAGAAAGAAAATCCAAGGCAGACGCAAAAAGCCGCCTTTATTACTCCAACACTAATCTCAATGAGAATCAGTGTTTTATAAAGGGAAACAGAAAAATGTGGTCTTTATGTATAGGTTTAACCTCTAACACATGCTTTTTAAATGAGAATCAGTGACAGTGTTTCAAGAGAAAACAGAAAATGTGGTCTTTATACAAAAGTCTACTCTAAAACATATTTTTTTAAATGAGAAAAAGTGTTTCAAAGGAAACCAAAAATGTGGTCTTTATACCAAATTATACTCTAAAACATATTTTTTTAATGAGAAACAAAAAATGTGGTCATTATAGACAGGTGGTCTCTATACACAGGTGTTTGCTAAAGCAGACTGACTGTTTACTATCTTACCCTATCGTCTGTAGCCACTTGGTACTGTCCAACGTTGAATACCACTTCTCGTCTGTCGTCCAGAAGTCTTTGATGTTTTCTGAAAAAATTATACATAAACATGAAATCAAAACTTTAAAAAATCAGAGATATAAGATAGTTTTTACTTTTTAATATACTTAATTTAATAATATATAGGATTTATGAGGCGCCCAATCCACTTACAAAATTAAATATGAATCAAGTAGGAAAAGTCTAAACAAAGAGATATAAGGGCCTGGAAGCTGCCCACATGCATAATGTGTTTGGGTAATGAAAGACAATAACCTACTTATTATATCACATCATAAAGAAATACCCAGTGTATTGTTTCACGAAACCGTCATAAGTAAAAGTTCAATGGCATTGAGTGAGAGTCAGTGGTCATTTTGTTTAACTATTAAAAACCCTCTGAATCAAAAGGGTCAAAATTAAACATTAATCTCTCTGAAGCAACTGTCTGAGCAAGAACCCAATCGGTGGCTGTCTATAAACCCACGGTCGTCGTGAAACAAGAAATTTCTACTCTCCTGCTTGAGGCTAATGAGTTAAGTCACTTTTTGTAACAGAAAACTAAGAATGAGCTCGAATTCCCAGAGCCATGAATCACACTGCCTTCAATGCATGAAGGATTGCCAAATTGAATTAAAAAGTCATACCCCTCTGACCCTCGCCCCCCACCCAAACATAGCAAACATTCTATGATTTGTTTTTGGTAGTGACTTGGCAGAAATAAATCATGGTTCTATCTCAAATTGATATAAATGCAGTTAATCATGCTCATGTTCTGTGCAGGGTTGTTTGTAAAATATATAAATATATGGGGAGGATGCAGGTATTTTGGAAGGAGGACATTACAGTAGTAATGGTATCAATATCAAATAGATGCATCTATTGATCATTCTATTCCTTATTCACTAAATTATTTTTGTAAAAAAAGGCACTGCTCTAAAAAAGGTTACAAAATAAATTTCTCTAAATAATTAACAATGTAAAAATTTACACAATTAAAACAAATTTGTTTAAGCATTCAATATTGCCATTTCATATCAAAATGATCAACAGATATGTCAACAGAAATATGTATACTGACAAGCCTTTTTAAGGCACAAATGAACCATTCTGACCAACTTCTCAAAAGTACCATCCAGTATTTGTTACAAAAATAAAATGCTACAGATACAATGTTGTACAGTGTTGCTTAATAACATTATTAGAAGCAAGAAAATATTTCTATACCAAACACCCCCTTTTTTATCTTTAATGAAAATGGATTTGTCATGGGGACTAACATAACAGTAAACTGCATGAAATGGGCAGTCAGGGTTTATACATTTTTGAAATTTAATTTAGGAGAAATCCACGAGGAGTCTGACAAAATTAGCGTGCCATGACAAGATTAAATTTAACACAAGTTTGAAGTAAAAAAAACTCTTTCAAAAACCAAGACAGCCAATTAGCCTGGTTATGTAATCAACACGAGACTTGCTAACTTGGCAGTGAATTCTGGAAAACTGCCACATTCTTTGGAGGTTATTTTCTGAAAATACCCATTTTTATGAACGAGGTAATCCAATTTGTTTTGATGCTGAACGATGACTTTTTCTTCATACAACGTTTTTCTATCAAAGAAGAGTTGAGTGGTTCTACAACACCCATGGGCAGCTTCTTGAGAAAGTGGAGACTGCAAAGTATCTTGGTATCCATCTCAAGAACAACCTAAATGGGGGAGTGTTTCACAAAGATCCTAAGTCGAACTTTGTTCTCTAAGTTGGACTTAAAAGTTATGGAAAGCCATTTGTAGCCTTAAAATAAAATATATTCAAAAGCAAAAATTGAAGTATTTTAAACTTTTTATAAATTCCACATCAAGAACATGAAATCTCCTTGATAACAGAAATAACGAATGATTTGAATCAACATTTTATGCCTTTAAAATAACTTTTACAAAATATTTGCATAGGTGCTAACAGCTTTTCATAATTGTTCAGTCCAACTTAGAGATAAGTTCAACTTAGGATCTTTGTGAAACACCCCCCTGGACCTACCACATCAAAGCTGTCATTAAGAAAGCAAGCAACATCGGTGCCTTTCTGCAGCGAAACATCAGGCCTCGCCCAGGGAAGACTAAAGCACTGTGCTACTTAGCACTTGTACGTCCCTTCTTGGAGAATGCTAGCACGGGATCCTCATAGATAAGACAACATCCAGAGACTGGAAAATGTTTTTTTCATTTATAAGCGAACCTCTCTGCTTTCAAGGTTTGCTTATTAGCGAATCTCTCTGCTCTTAATGTCCGCTTTAAATGCAAACCTCTCCGCTTCCAAGGTTTGCTTACATGCAAAGTGGCTGTTCATTGTTTCCACCATATCTCTATTGAGAAATGCTACATTTTACCTACCTGGCATGCACATGGACTGAAGCTTGAGGTAACCGCTCTGTAGTTCCTGTATACTGGGACATTCTTTGCCGATGTCTATGACGTCTGGATGCACCTTGGAGGGATGGATGTGAATAACGCTGTCTAGAAACCTGGATTGGGGAAGAGAGACGAGTGAGACGAGTGAGTGAGTGAGTGAGTGATGAGGGATGGAGAGTGAAGGATTGATAAGGGGAATATGAAAAATAAGAGGAAGAGATGAGAGAGGATGGTAGAGAGGAGGGAGAAAGAGGGGGAGGGAGGAGAAAGAGGGAGGAGAAAGAGGGGAGAGAGGAGGGGGAGAGAGGAGGGAGAGAGGAGGGGGAGAGAGGAGAGTGAGAAAGAGAGGAGGGGAGAAAGGTGAGTGAGAAAGAGAGGACGGGGAGAAAGAGGAGGGAGATGGCGAGAGGAAGTATATATGGTAGGAGGGTCAGGAAAAGTGCAAGATATATTGCATGATGGGAAAAGATATACAGATGTATTAGGAACAAAATATAACAGAAAGGGGAGAGGGTGTCAAACAAGAGTGACACAAAAAAGGAAGGTTGAAAGAGAGAACACATACAAGAAACAGGAACAGAGGGCAGAAATATAACGATGAGAAAAAAACATGAGAGAAAAGTTTCAGAAAAAAATGGAGAAGAATTTGAAGGGACAATGGAAAGGGAAACAAGATCAAGAAAGAGGACAAATAGTAGGGGTTGGTTACAAAAACGAATACTAATCACAACTTGGCAATGGGCAGGTGAGGCTTACCTTATATCAAATAAAAATATAAACCAAGTTAAGGACAGTCCATTGTTGCCAGATCTAATATCAGAGTGGTCTATACAATCACATTGTCCATTTCTGTACCATATTAAATGTACTTATTAAGGGGGTATTTCTAGCATTACACCTGGTATATGTGTATTACTCATTTCATGTAACTCTTGTAAAATCATATTTCTGTCTTGATAAAAGTGTTCCATACATTTCTAACAGAAACCTTTCTTTATACATGTGAATCATAAGCTATGAGATTAAATGAGTTGGGAATAGATCCATGGGCATAATATGATTTGTTACCCTATAGGAAATGGCAAAATTGAATCATGTCACTTGATGTTTGCCAATTTACCGATATCCCTAAAGGCTTATCATACATCAGATGACACAATGTGCAACATTTCTCCCCCTTTTTATCTGAATATAGATTTCTAGTAATGATAACAAATTAAACAAAGTAAGCATTTGCAGAGTAAGTTACCATGAAACAAAAGCCACCTAATTCAACATTCTTTCAGACCAAATCTTTCCATGTTGTGTAAGTGCTCATTTTTGTAATAACTCCATGAATGTTCCAATCATTTCCAAGTTTCAATCACCCCATTGTTCTCTCTCTCTCTCTCTCTCTCTCTAAAGAAACAATTAACCTTTGAAAGAAATTCTGTATTCAAGTCCATTTCTAGAAGTTGTGTTTATGATAACAAATTAAACAAAGTAAGCATTTGCAGAGTAAGTTACCATGAAACAAAAGCCACCTAATTCAACATTCTTTCAGACCAAATCTTTCCATGTTGTGTAAGTGCTCATTTTTGTAATAACTCCATGAATGTTCCAATCATTTCCAAGTTTCAATCACCCCATTGTTCTCTCTCTCTCTCTCTCTCTCTAAAGAAACAATTAACCTTTGAAAGAAATTCTGTATTCAAGTCCATTTCTAGAAGTTGTGTTTATGATTGAAGAAAAAAATTGATATTGCATCATATGATATTGACTTCAATCTGAAGTCAATGTTGGATCTTTGATTTTTATTGGCACATTATTTTTTCTGGCTTTATTATTTTTTTTTAAAGGTTTCCTTGATTTCTATAGATTTCTACAGCCACATGGAGGAAACATGAAGAGGCTGCCTGTTTTCTGTGAGGGGATGTGAATTTTTCACACCTACATAGAATACTTCTAGGAAAGACAAGGTGCATATGTTATCACCACAGACACGGTGGATATGTTCTCACTATAAAGAGATACGATCATCTGCGGCTTATTTAGTCATCAAACGGAACCTGAACGTTGTAACAAGGTTCCGTTACAAGCACGTCTCAGAGACTATTATTTCCAAAATTGTCATCGCCAACCCCCCAGTGCTGTTATTTTTACAGGAGAATCTGTCTAACATTTCTGTGTGAACTCCCATTGACTCCCCTCCTATCCCCAGCAAGCTGAAATTTTGGCTGAGGGCTTCATGAGTCATGTGATAGCCGGGGTCCCCATGGTCCCATGGGAGCGCGCGAAACTCTATTTATGAATTTGGATGGATATTTTCAGGAGCTTTATCAGGTTGGCACCTTAGACCTACATTAGCAGTCCTTCTCCCATAGTAATAGAATTATATATTAATTAGCCAAAATTCAATTAAGCATCCATCTAGTTAACTGTACTTTGTGAGCATGAAACTTTCGTCAATCTCAACCGCTCCTGAAATTCACTTCAGCTTCATGCTCACTGAAATTTCATGCATAGAGGTGTTGTGGTCTAGTGGATAAGTCACCCGACTGCAGATCACAAGGTAAGGGGTTCAAGTTCATTAATCTACATTTGCCACTCTCCTCCCAGGTGTAAATGGGTACCTGATATGCTTGAGCGCTAGTTACTTTGGCAGCTACAATGTAGGCTACAACTAGGGTAATATGTGTAAAGCGCCATGAACGTCAAAACCTGGCGGATACCAGCGCTATATAAATATCCAGATTATTATTATATATATATATATATGCTTCTGCTTCTACAGTCATTGGTTTCAGGTTTGTTTGTTTGTTTGTTTGTTTTTTTTTGTTTTTTTTTGGGGGGGTAGGCTTCTCCTTCTTCCTGCCTTTCTCTCGCTCTCTATTTCTCTCTTGCTCTCTCCCCTTTCTCTCTCTCTCTCTCTCTGTTACTATATTTATCTTACTTTTATTTTTACTTTTACTTTTTCTTTTTTTTTGTATTCCCTTTTAGTGTGTTTTACTGGTATTAGCTTTCGACCATAATTATTTAAGCGTATCCATGTAACTAAGTCAGGGGCTTGCCTCATACAAGCTCTGCTTTTTTAGCAAGCCCCTCCGTTTTGAATTACTTCATCAAGGTCATTTTTTTCTATTGTTCAGTACTGTTTTTTCCCAATATTTCTTATCAACTAAATTTTGTTCTACATAATACTGAATTTACTTTGTTTATATTATATTTGACTGTATTATATTATGTCTGTTTATATTTTGTTTGTTTTGAAACGGAAATAAATAAAATCTGTAAATCTGTAAATCTGTAAATACCTTGAGAATAATCTAAAATGCATGATAAATGTTCATAAATGTAATATATTATGTAACCCTGATACTTACCACTTCTCAGACTCGTTTTCGATAATGCTATCAGAGGGTGCCGTCATCCTCATTAGCATACTGCCATTCCTGTGACTCCAACACCAGAACTATATACATGTAGATTAAAAAAAGGAAAAATAAAGATTAAAGTAAGAAATACTGAATGATGCAAAGCAAGAACTATTGAGGATAATGAATACAAGGAGTCCAATAACATTATATTCAAATGACAGCTCGAAACATTGGATTTTGTCTCCTTTTTTAACCACATTAACCAAATTGATAACGAACCATATTCTTAGCTTATTTATACCTCTGTCAAATAGATATTCTTTCTGGGGGAGGGGAGGGGGAGACTTTAATTTTGGTTCTCATTTTAGTTTCCAGTGCACATTTTGAGTTTTTCCAGTGCTAAACTGCTCAAATCACTCTAAGCTTCTGCACTTGGATATTCACTATCAGTTTTAAAGAAATCTATAGTGTGAACAGAATTATTGATTAATCTGGACATAGAAACTGGGAAAAATGAATGAAACACATATTTGTGTCATAATGTTATATGAAATAGGTCTAACTTTTAATAATGGTACAGTGTACATCTCTACATACGACGGTGACCATGAAACATACATGTACATGTCTATATATATAATGTAAGCTCAGTTCTCCCTTGAATCTTTGATGTTATAAATCTTGTAAATCCATTATGTTTCCGTTTACGCACAGGGATTACAAGACATATATATATATATTTGTTTGATGTAAATCCTCTGCTAAGTTCTGGACTCAGACAGGGGTGAGAATTGATCGGTTTCCATGGCAACACATCCTTTCAAGGCAGGTGCTATGAATTCCAGGAGCTCAAGAAATCTAGAGCATAATAGCTGGTGAAAAGCCGAGGCTGGAAATCTGGTTTTCAAAAAATCAGGAATAGACATGCTGTCAGTCAGATGACAATCTCAGAACTGTTAACAACCATAATAGCACCATTGCATTGCTGTCTGAATCGGAGGGGCCCCCTCAACAAGGGATTAGACCCTCTTCACACCAGCTCAATAAAAAATTCTTTCTATAATATTCTCAGACCTGTGGACCACAATTGCATTGCTGTCTGTATCTGAGAGGCCTCAAGCAAGGAATGATAACTCGAACGAGACCCTCTTCACACCAGCTAAATATTGCGATTCTTTTCATGCAATTTTGCCTGTTTCAATGGAGTTTCTAACATGGAAAGACAAACAATATGAGACACTGTTCACACTAGCTAAATACAGTGTTTCTTGTAAACTGTTAACAGTGTTAATCACCACATTAATGCAAAGCTGTCTACATCAATCTCTATAAAGAATGGACACAGCAAAATATTCCCCATTTCATATAGACCCCATTCACACCAGATACATGTACACGTAAAACTGGCATTTCTTTTAACATCATTTTTAAGATCAGCTGACCACCAAATTGCCATGATGTCTGTATCAATGGGGCCTCAAAGCAAGGCAAGATGTCAACAAGGAGGCTGTTTAAGTACAAAGTTTATTTTCAAACATCATATACTGTAATTTATATTGCAGTTATTCTGCAAGGGATCATGTGGCTTCAAACTTGTCTGTCAGAAGTAGAAGAAAAAAGAGGAAGGGGTCCCGTTTACGACGAGCTAACATCATGTTTTTAACAATGTGGTATAAACTTTCATTCATATGTTGTTAACTTATTGACTACTGAAGGCTCTTATCCCCATTGACTTAATACATGAATCCCTGGTTCCGGTGGCCACAAGGTTAACTGTTGACTACTGAATTCATTCATTGCCACAGGCTTGATACAGGGGCCACCTGGTGCCAGTAGGCAATGGGTTAAGTAACTACTAAAGCCACAGCTCTAAACAAATCTCTAGCCTGATATAACCTCTATCTCATGATATAGATATGATTATATACCTCACTTAAGTAATCCAGCCATCTGATTGGTCGAAATTGCATTCATAAACTTCAACTGTTCCTGTAAAATTCCTGGTAACCATGCTTAAAACATTTCAATATTTTTAATAACCATGGTTATTAAAAAAATAAGTCAGTCTCCATGGTTACCCCATAGGTTTACATGTTAAAAAATGGTTTGAGCGATGGAGGATACCATACGTGTGCGAAAAATTGGTCGGCAATTTCAATACACTTGAATCTCGATCGATCTTACCGACAATTTTATCTTGCATTGTTGACATGAAGACGAAAATAAACTCTCAAAAACAAAAAAACAACATCTGCCGATAGATCTTGATCTAAGTTCGTGCCAATATGCATTGCAAAAGTAAAAGAAGGGTCCGTTTCATGGAGCTTTTGCGAAGCATCCCTCACGCGGAGCCGTTTTCAATCCATTTTAATGTATATATTGGAGAAAACTGCCAAGCATGTTAACGGCGCCTGATAGTCGAGTGGTCTAAGCGTTGGTTTTCGATACACCTCTTGTTGTACGCAAGAGTTCGAATCCCGTCTTCGACAAAAATGAAAAATATTTTTTATTTTTTATTTTTTAGTCTATTTTTTTTTGGCATATAAAAGTATTAATGACTGCTTTAATATTCGAGAAATAGTTCTTTTCATACGCTCTCGGGAAGGTTACAATTGGGCTATTCCCCTCGGCAAGCCTCGGGGAATAGCACAATTCTAACCTTCCCTTGAGCTTAATAAAACAACTATTTCTCTCAAAGCAGTCATTAATACTATATTATGACATTGTTTAAATGTGGCTAAACTAACTGTTTTGTTGTGGTAACAACTAACTTGTGGAAATTAAGCTGAGCCCCTGCTCTTCTAAAGTAGAAACATGATCTGTCAAATATGTGGTCAAACTCCTCTGAGAATAGAAAATCACATTGTCTCATGGCAGGTTTTTCTTTTCCATCCAGAAAAAATTACAAACTAAACAACTTGTCCTACTCTTTAGAGTATTGTCGGATGCCCGCAAGAAAGCAGTTATCACCATTGACAATACGTAACTTAATGGACCTCTTGCTGGCAGCTAATATTCTTTGCCGTCTAAAAAATTTCAAAAGTCCTGTCATGATAAAAAGCATGCTTATCAGATGCCAATCAAAATTTACTTCATTCAATATTTGCTTTATACATTATGTAGGATGAGAGGAAGAGGCCTTTTTTTGTATATCATGACTGAAGTTTTATCTAAATTTAATGTTGTGCATTGAAACATTACCAGTAATTCCAATCACGTTTCTTGGCATCTCAGTGATAAAGCACATAAGGTTTCGTCAATCTTGGCTGATCATAACTTTGCAGTTTATGTTTCATATTACCAAGAATATCAAGTGATTTCCTTTTCTGCTTTTTATTTTTTTTCCATCTTGATGACATTCAAATCTATTGGCATCTCTTTAAGATACTATCAACCATTTAACAAAAATGTAAATACATGTATCTACTTGCGTTGCTTGTATGTTGGATGGGATGTAATGTACTATGTAGAGCACATTTAGATCTTGCCTACCGTACAATATATTAGACATCTCAAGATAAATAAAACCACAGAAAACGACACCCCCCCTCCCCCCCCCAAAAAAAAGGTGGTGTTTCATTGCGTTTTATTTATTTTGTTTGTTTGTTTTTATTATTTTTGTGATGCCTAATACTAGTAAGCAAAATCTAATCGTTTAGCTACATACTACATTACATCCCATCCTTCATACGATCAAAATAATTCCTTTTATAATATTGTACATGAAAGGGGTTTAAAGTTATTCCAGTGAAAATGCAATTCAAGTTTTCATGTCTATTATTTCATGTCTGAAACTGAGGTGTGTCAATGTTCATGTTTAAAGCAATGCTGAACATCAGTTGCCTAAGTTTAAAAAAATAGAAAGAATATGGTACATTACATTCCCATCCAAAATATGAGTACAAGTACATACATGTATTTACAGTGAGTGGAAAGCGATACCAACACTTTCCATAAATAGAGCACCGACTAGGATTAGCAGCACTGCATGGTGTGAATGACATGATCCACAATCCATAGGATCAACTCAATACAGTTAACCCTTTCCTCCCGGTGTATGGGGGAAGACCATAACCCTGATAGCGTTAATCATGTGTTGGATGTTTGGTCCAGACAGAAAGGGAAGGATAAATAGTACATGGGACACTGGTTGAGTTTGCTACTAGGAGGGGGAGACAATGTGAAAAATGTGTTACCCCATTACACATTTCTTCAAGTCCTCACCCCTCCTTGCAGCAGAATGACCCCTTCCTCTCTGTTGGATGAGAGAAGACAACAACCCTGATAGTCCAAGTGCTAATCAAATGTTGGGTGTTTGGTCCAGACAGAAGAAGAAAGTACACAGGACACTGTTGAAACTGGATGAAAGGTAGAGTATCATTTAACTCCTTCTGTGCTATCAAGTGGTTGAAAAATTTTCATAAAAAACTTTGGGTATTAGAATCCTTACTTAAAATGCATATTTCATTGCTAAAATATATATTAGATCCCAACAATCCCTTGGGTAGAAATTTACAATGAGACTACTTTTCTTTATCAGGGAAAGAAATGGTGCAACTAGTTCAAACAAACTGTTCAGCATTCATATGTGGAATTAGTCGCCAACAGCATAGGCGGGGTTAATATACCTGTTAAGACTGCACGCATTTATTGAAATTATGCCACTGACATTAACACTTCCAAATGCTTTCTTCACCTCTTTGGGCGGTCGCTCGTTTTTATATCACACTTGCATTTTTGCACAAAACAATAGGCAACAAGTGACATGAGGAGTGCTTTTAGCAACACTATGGCTTTGCAAATATCACAATGTCTAACATACTGTGAATACTTCAACCTTTTGCGTTTTTAAATTGTAATTATCATCTTGAGCTTTTTCCTGTTATTATATAAACTTAATTTTCTTTATTGGGAGTTTCCTTTAACATGTGATAAATTCTTAAGATGGTAATCCTAAACTTTCCTGTATACAGGTCTCATCAACCTCACTGTAATCTTCAATTCTCCCCTTCATCATAATAAAAAAACACAAGCTAAGATCTTCATAATAATGTACCTCACAAGGGCCAACATAAGGTGTTGAGCCAGCGATTAAGTGCTGGCAAATCACTTAATTAGTTTATCAAGCTAAAACACACCTCCCTCGAGAATAAGCTACACCTTGGCTATCAAAGTCTTCATAAATACCAAGGAGCCTCTTTAACTATTTCTTTAAAAAAATCCTACAAATGCAGGGTGTACCTACAGCCATTTAGAACCCCAGGAGCCCCATTCCAATATGTTTTCACTTGATTAAATGATTAGTTTAGGGATCAAGAAATTGTGCTATGCTAGGACAAATATCCTGATCAATTTCCAGGCGAGATATCCTTCAGAGATAAGGACGAGAGATACACATTGAATATCTACACCAACAATTGTGTGGGCAAGAACGGATCATCATACTTATTCAGAATCACCAATGCAAGGACTATTTCTTATTCCCACAAAATGACAAGCCATTTGATTTTACGCTGCTTTTAATAGTGACCTACAGAGGGACAATTAATGCACAAGGAAGCCATCATGAATATTAGTTTTGGTTTCAGCATGAAACCTACTTGACATTTCTGACCACTAAGAAGACAGCTTTGAAAAAATGGGATTTAAAAACAATTTACCATATCATTTTTTAATCCTCCAAAATGTCCTATTGGATAAAAATATAATATAGGGAAGTATCTGTTAGTATGATACTTTGAAATGCCATTCCAAGACTCCATCCTGGTCATTTTTTTTTGTAATGCTAATTTTCTCCCCTCTGCCCCTTCATCTGTTTAAAGGCACACTGTCCTACTTGTAGCTACTTGCTCCCTCTATATAGAAAACTTCCCAAATTGGTGCCTGTTGGTCCCCCATGATCCTCTTTTTCTTATGTTGAATGAGAGCTGAGTTAATGAGATAGCCACCTGTCACAGTGACCTCGATGGCTCGCTGTGTGGTCTAATCCCTTCTAGCTGCAGTAGTAACGCCTACCTTTAAAGCTGCATATACCGATACATGTTTCAAAGTAAATTCCCACCAACCTGTTCTAGTTCTCCGAACCCCATGGCTACTGAAATACTATTTTTCTCTCTTAACTTCATCCTTGACGGTTGCCAAAATTAACTCCAGGAACCCAAATGGAAAATACGGAAAACCAAATGTCTCACCAGGGACTGAAATATCAGCCAGCGACACGTTTTCTCTCTTCTCCTTGCTTTGGTTCATTTCCATTGAAAGTGTTTCTTTAAACAAATACATGTTTTTCTTCATTTCGGGCTGGAAAAAACCTGACTTGCCTTAATGTGATAATTATGTGGCCTTCCTGATCAATGAAAGAGTGTGTATCGGGATCCTACTTTCCATGAAGTACATCTAAAAATGTCTCTTCTTCACCCTGCCCAGTTGCTTCTCTGTGTGGAAAGCTTTGGATTATGTCAGAAAAGTTTGCCTTCACCAGAATTGCTTTGGTGGGGTTGAGGAATGATTTGGGGAAAATATACAAGGTCTATGGATAGTTTGTGTTGAATCCATTTAGGTGACACCAATCTTTGTTGTGATGGTACAAATTGTTCCATCAAAAGACATCTAACCTTTATTTGTGGTATGGTCTAATTATGCTATTTAATGAATTTGAAAATAGTCTTTTTTCACAGAAATAATTTTCTCCCATTTTTACTCTTCTCCAGTAGTATAGAAACCTACACAAAACGATGAAAATATGATTACTCTGAAGAAAAATACAGTACATAAAGTGATTTTAATTTATCTACAAAGCCAGAGAGAGAATGAAAACAAAGATTTGTTAGCTCGTACAAACTGAAGATGAAAGATAAAAAGAAAGAAGAAATATACAACATATAATACTTGTTGTACATCACAAACAAGGATAATACAGCTGATGATGTACATGTACATGTGATCATTCTGAGGATGAGAATGATGATGATGATGTTGATTATAATAATGTCTGCTTAATGATCATTATCTGAAATACAGGTACATACTGTATAACATCACAAGAAATGTTACTCCCCAAAGAGGACTTGCAATGAAAGATGCTTGCACAGCCAAATAAAGAGTTAAGACTCCCAAACCTGGGTAGTTCTCCCACTTAAAAGGAAAGGGACTTGAAGGAATACCACTGGGATTTTCATGTAAAACTGAGATAACATGTTTCACTGACAGATGCATTACCTGTATAAATTAAACACCATGCCGACAGTAAACATGCCTCATATCGGCATTAAGGAAAAACGCACATAGGAAACACTAATGTATTAAGAGAATTACCCAGAAGGGTTAGGCAAAAAAGGTGATTACTTAAAGTGCAACTGGGAATGTGTCTACAAGCTTTAGAATAGAGACAATTGCCAATTTTTGCATATTGTGTGAATAGTCAGGAGTTCTAATTGTAAGCTTTTATACATCAAAACCTGTATCTTCTTCCTCAATAATCTATTACCCAACTTTGCCCCCTAAGTTATAAAAGAAGTTGCTATTTCATTGCTATGGCATTGCTATTTCAGCAGTTCTTCTTCTGCCTTGTCTTTGCGGGTGTAGATCACCTATAGATATACATTTAAATATACCGGTAGTGAAAGGATGAGCAAATCTGAATCATATCAAAACTTTTCAGGACTTCACAGAACTATCGGTAAGACCTCAAAATTTCAACAGATTGTTCCTCAGATGAAAAAGAATCAAGAATGACAGAGGAATACAAGATCGCATGGTTGAAAATGCAAGCAAACAGAGATATGAAAGACTTGCTTTCCTATGACTTTTTTAACATGATATTTATGGGTTAGTTACTGTATAAATTAAATAAACTTGATAAGGAAGTTAACAGAGGACTGGCACATGTTACAAGGGGAAGCAGGAAATATAAATATTTACATGGTCATAGCATTCTCCTCAAGTCCTCAGGAAACCTGAGATCTTTACCAAACTAATGTCTCTTTCATAAATATAAATTTGCTCAAGCAAGTCTGAATGTATTCATCCTTGAATTGAAACTGTACTACCAGTTCTCGAATCCATTCATTTTCATCCAATCTTCCATGATTTAACATGGAACAGAAGTAGTTAATACCAAATTACAGGCAAAAGGTCATGCAATGGGGGCATGCTGACTTGGAGCAAAAAAAGAGATGGTCTCTAACCACAAGGTTCTAGGTTCAATTCCAGGTTGATGATGCAGTAGTGCCCTTTGCTTTACTAGGTACTAATTCTCAACTATCAAGTCCCTAGGGTAAGACTTAAAGATGTACACTGTAGGTCCCCTGGTTCAGTATCTACAATCAAATACTTGCTTTAAATGCTTCCTTTCTTAGTAGTAAGGTATTAACTAACTCATTACCAAGTCTCTTTAAGGTCAACAAACTTTGACGAGTTGAAGGTGAATCACTTCTAAGGCAATGCCTCTACTCAGAATGAACTACATCATATTTCTGTCATCCTAACTTATTCTCGTCCCAAAGAACAACATACCAAAAACAAATACTTCAGATGAAAAATCTCAAAATAGGAAGAATCTCTGAGGCACACACTCGGTGGAGATTTACCAAATTAAATTCTAACGCAGTTGTGTTGATCTACACCCAACACCTGATGGGTTCATTTTGTGACATTGGGAATAGAAACGGAGGAACACATTCGCAAGCAGGTGATAATTAGCGGGTAAACACTGGGACAGGATAGCTCGTCACATGCTGGCCTTGCCTTCCCATGGTTTCACAACAGCTGGGCGATCGGGAGCATACCGGTACGTGTATGGGAAGGATCGAGGCTTAATGGCGGAACACATGCGGACTAGCGGGACTGTGTGGAGAGCGTGTGCAAGTCCCATGAGAGGATTAACGTTGGCATCAAGGCGTGATCAAATTAAAAGTTTCATGGCAGTTTGGGCTTTGGGTCAATTAATGCAGAGTTTGTCCAAGAATAGAGATAGAAGCAATGGACACATTTGAATCTTTATATAAATTGCATATGAGATGAAAGAAAAAGAGTTGGGTAAAGTATCTGTTCCCTTTTCAACCCAAATTCTACATACATGAACAAGTGACATGCATGTAGCATTCAATACAAACTGCATACGGATTGGATCTTATCTTACATGCATTTACATGTATTTATGACTCCATGTGCTTCAGGTTTTATTTTATGAAAGCTATATGGTTGGGTTGAGATGCACAGAACAAGAAGTATGTAAAATGTAGGTGAGATATGTATGAAATTATTTCTTTATTCTTAGTGAGATAATCTCTTGACGTTTGAAGGCTCCTGAATTTAGCGTACTGGTACAAGTACATCCACATATCTACTTACAGGAACTCTGCAATCTTCAAAGTTTGTTGATGCCTTCTTCAGCTCGTAGTCTGAACACGGGTCTGGTACCACAAAGAACTCTGGCATGCTGTGTGCAGAAGAGAGAGAGAGGGAGAGAAAAGACGGAAGAGGGAGAAAGAGAGGGGGAGAGGAGGAAATATTAGAGAAAGGATAAAGAATGGAAAATATAAAATCAAATAAATATATATATTTATAACTAATAAACAGGTGAAGCAATAATATTACAATTTTTTTTTTTTAGTTTGAGGAGATGAAGAAGAAAAAAAATAGAAATACAATATATTATATATTCACATTAAATAGTAATGACAAGAGTTGAATATAAAATATATATAAAGTATCTCTTCAATCCCCCTTCTCTCTCCCTCCCCCTTCTCTCTCCCTCCCTTACCCCCTCTCTCACTCTAAATAAGATACTGTATCTTATCTCTCATCTGAATCTAAATTCTATTGATATTCTGACCATGTTTGAGTGTACCTATACCTTTAAAGAAGGCTTTGACAGTCTTCTCTGATCACCACCTTATAATGCACCCCAAGAAAGCATCCCTTTCCTTCTTATAACCACACAATGAACCCCTAACCCAGAGGGGGCTACAGGTTCTATTTAGAGATGCTACAAATATCAGCAGGTTTCCGTCATAAAACCTACACATCCTCTCGCATTTCAAATTCCATTTGTACAAGTTCCTTGAAACCTGGTAAATTGCCCATTTTCTGTCCAAAAGCAATGCAATGATTCTATTCCACACAGATGTCTTTTTATTTGAAATAACACTTGTTAGCAGAATGTGAATTTTGTGTGATATGTAAATGTGTTAGATGAAGTTGACACTACGTGTATGAACATGTAGCATATCATTACAGCAATGTTTATTAAAGATCCGTTTCTGTTTGTTGAACAAGGAAGGAAATTACAATTAGTTTCTCACATTCTCTTCTAGCTTGAGTGTTTCCTGTAGTGCACAAGGATTGTATTTTCTCCTTCTAATGTAACCTCTACACCTAATTCAGTTGGGAAGAAACATGACTACCAACCTATTACAAGGTTTACAATCATTAATGAATTCCTTCCATTTTTGCCCAAAAGCCAACTTTCTGAGCCAAATTTTTTAATGTTGCTTACCCTTTTTGGCACCTGTCACAAGAAAGAACTTACCCTATTAAAACATTCTTATTTCTAAGTCTCCAAACTTAGGATCAGCAATATGCATGTTGTACTATTAAAGTGAGATTGCTATTGGTACATGTATGATTCATATCATAATAACAATTACATGTACATGTAACCTATAGAGAGAACTTCCCTATAAAGCATTCTTATTGTTAAGTCTCCAAACTTGGGATCAGCAATATGCATGTTGTACTATGTGAGAATTGGTATTGGGTATGATTCATATCATAATAACAATCATATGTACATGTAACCTATAGAGGGTGTACTTCAAGTATGAGTGACAAAGCCCTATTATCAAAAGCAGCATGGTTTAAATAGAGATGACAGACAATAGGAGTCCAAGCAGACAAGGGGATGACAAGACCGTGCCAAACACCTCCCTCTATCAATGAACGCTAATTTCCCCCTGTCTGGTCAGGAGACAATAGCCAGCATAGGATTGTCTTACGGCTCCTGGGGACAAGAGGGTGTCAAGACCACACAGTCTCGTTACTCAACAAAAAAGAAAGTAGTACATGTATCTCCACTAGCCATTCAAGAAAATCATAGGGAGGTCTCTTTGTGGTTAAAGTGAGGATTTGCCTATTTTTCTCTGTAAACATAAACATAAACAAAAAGTTCTTTCCTCGCAAGCAACACAAGAGAGATAGAGATTGATATTTCGTTTGTTTCTTGTCATTTGCCTCTCCTCAATAGCGCTGGGAACATCTCAACTAAAATATATCACTACCACATATTACATAAATCATGTATTTGGTTTCACCTCTTACTAAATCATTACATTTTTTATCTTTTACTTTTACGCCAGTTCATTTAAATCATAAGTAATTTGCCTTCCTGCAGGTTTAATTAAAATATATGTTGTTTCGTTTTCTCAAAAGGGTCATCTTCCCTGATAATGGTGTCTCTTCATTGACAAATGTATCCTGCTTCAAAATGCATGTGTACAGCAGAGTCAGTCCGTCATTAAAGGGGAAGTCCATCCTGATATTAAATTGGTTTTAATAGAAGTGGAGCAATGAGAGGAATGGGTCAGTAATAGTTTAAGCAAAATCTGATTAAAAATAAGAAAGTTATGAATTTTTAAAGGTGCAATCAATCAAACATAAATTGGCAACTCTGTGTGACATATCTTACAAGCTTCCCTCTCATTTGCTCTGTACGGGGAAAACAAATCAGAAGTTTTTATTATACATACCGGTACACCCTCAATATAATCGTTGCAAATATGTTTTTATACAACCCATGGATGAAAAACTCTTTTATGTCATCAATATCTAAGAAAATTCATACACCAACCTTTGAATATTCTGGCCATTTAAACTGCTGCGAGATGAACCACAGTAGATCTGGTTGCAGATTCAACACTATGATCCAATGAGTCTGTGATTAGGGCTTCCTTATTATCATACCAATTAATGCTTTTAATATTTTTGTTTGTTTTTTGTTTTTGTTCATTTTCATTATTCTTACAAAATACATGTAACTCTTGCATTTTGCTTTATTTGAAATGTTCTTGTAGTTTATTATCCTGTCCTTAATCAGGACCATGATGGAAAACAGCTTTACCGATTATGCTTTTAACCTCTATGTTTCAATAAATGAATACCGGTAAATCAAATATTCTAAGGGCTACATGTAGACATTCATATTATTCTCCAAACATATTAAAAGTCATGAAGATGCTGATTAAGAGCTTTAATCCATCACCTTTACATTGTAGTGTACCTCTTAGCCCTGAAACCATTTCCTTCTTCGCTTTATGCTAAATTACCCATAAATCACAAACAGGTGGCAGCACTGTGACAAACTAGTTTCACAAGAAACTCTCTTATTTAACCATTAATCTCTCTCTCTATCATAAGACGCTATAAAATTACTTTCTTTCTTTTGTTTGCCTTTTGAGACGATGTATAAATATGAATGTACTTTACCTACATATTGTTATTGTGTAGAAAAGAGAGTGTGAATGGTGCAGAAAAGATTGTGGGGCAATTGGGAATGTTGGATTGTTTCCCGCCCTTTCTTTGCATCGTTGAATCTCTTTATTTTTCTGAGACTTTTACATACAAACTTGCCTCCAAAAACGAGATGAACTCATGCTAATAGCTGTGGACAAAATTGAATATTTTAATCTGCATATATGTACAGGGGTTTTCTATTTCACCTAGTTCTTAAATTCCCTTCTCAGCAATACAAAAATGCAAATTTCATTTATCATTCCATGATTATTTTTCAAAAGCATCAGTGTTGTAATCCACAGGAAATTACTTCATCATCCCATTGACTATGGGTCCTTCCCATCATCACTATCACTATTTCCTTTCCCAACTTTAACATTCAAATAAACTATCAAAATCACAATCCCGGTAGAACCAAAACAACTCTCAGTCATGTAACATGAGATCATCCAAACTTGCAAATCTCCCCCAAAACTGACAACTGCCTCGCGTCTCTTCGTTTTGATATATCCAATGACAGATCCTGGTGTAAAACAAACTGCAGGATTACATTTAATCTCCGCGCATGATCCGTCATTTTTTTCTGCGAGTCTCTCAGCGCCTATGTTGTCAGAGAGGAGCTATATATAAATGAAATCTTGCAATGATTCACGCAGGAAGTGGATCATTCCGTGTTTGATTTCAACTCTGGAGTTTCTGGAACGAATGTATAAATGGTATTCGAAAATAAACAAAAACAATATTGATGATACTGCCACGAACAATCATGAGTATGATCATCATGGTCGTGACGATTATTATATTTTATTTTAAAAAAATCCTATTTATGCACTTCAAGATAATACTTTACAATGGTTTTGTACTCATGGTTCAAGTTCAATGTTGTTGTTGTTTTTTGCATGTCCTGTTATGAGATAATTTATGTCCGATTTAGATATAGCTGAAAATGAATGAACTTGTCTTTGTATGTTTCCATTATAAATGTACAGTGCTGATAACATCCTTTGTTTCATTTTCTGCACAGGAACTGTAACACAGGAATGTTTTTGTTATTCTCTTTCTATCAAGTACAACATTTCAAGATTGATAACATTAAAGGTGAAAATAATTACCATCTGCTAGATAATGACAACAACCATCACAAATAATTAATTATGTGCTGGTAATAGCAAGTCATAATAACATTTGAGTATGTTTTGGTCATGATCCACCTTTGGATGTAACGAAACATAAAAAAGCTACTGATTTGAAATTAAATGCATACAAATTTGTCAGGGGTAAAACATTGATAATGAAAGTTTCATCCTAGTCTAGGGATCTAATTTATTGTTCACCTCTCATTTTCTGAACATTCCATTTTTAGAAAGAAAAAAGAAAAGCTTACCAATTGCTTATAATTTTGAGCACTTTAATGTTTTAACAACTAAAATCAAAGAAATCTGATAAATTGCTTTTCAGGCTTTGAAATCACTTTTGTTATCAAATTAGGATTTTCTGTTACATCTAACAGAGAAATGATCATATCTAAAAGTAATGATAATGCAGACAAAATATCTAAATGAAGGAAACTTATTCCCCTCCACAATTCTTATTAGATTTGAAAGAAAATTAACCAAAGTGAAATGAAATCCATAAGCAACAGTAAAATATCCTTCAATTTGAGCCAATTTCCTGTGTGGCCACACATCCCCCATCGACTGCTGTCAAATGATTAGGAAAAAAGTGCTTTGTTCTTCATTCAATTACCCTCCTCCTATATATATATATTGAAAAAGCAAGAACGACCTCTTAACACATCGGGTTTAAGCAAGGGCTGTTTGGGTATCGCAACGATATTACTTGTGACAGTGGGCGCTGTTAGGATTAACACAGACTGTCCGGTAGGTGGTGCGAAGGGGAGAGGGGGTAGAATAGTTGTACCCCCCACTCCCCCTA
Organism: Strongylocentrotus droebachiensis; assembly: GCA_035222895.1. Lineage (NCBI taxonomy): Eukaryota > Metazoa > Echinodermata > Echinoidea > Camarodonta > Strongylocentrotidae > Strongylocentrotus > Strongylocentrotus droebachiensis. The sequence continues at coordinate 40,850 of JAVYIG010005447.1, forward strand.
TCATACACACATAACCAATTAAGCACATACCCTGGCACAGACTTGCTAATTAATGCACTCTTGCAATGTGCATGCAAATACAATAAAAATATTGCATGCCTTCTTTGATATTCTTGCATTTTTTATATTTCTTGTAAACTTGTTTTGAGCATTTGTTCTGGACTTTTTTTAACTTTCCAAATGGTTCTCACTGGGTCCAAAGAATCCAATAGCAAAATAATGAGGGGAAAAAATGACACAAACTGTGTAAAAATGACTTCTCCTTTTTTAATCAGGAAAAAAGTCTTTTTCAATCTCCCGAATAGAAAATACTAGACTTCCTTGGAGGTATTTTCTGTAATGACCTATTTTTCTAGAGCCCACTTTGAGACTTGCCATAGCTATATTCGAAGTTTCCAAGGCAAATAATAAATCAATCCCAATTTGTGTGTACTTTTTGTTTTCCCAGACATATGTAATGACATTGAACTGATCTGATCTATTTGGCACACCTATCAGGTTAATCTAAGCTTGGATAGAGTCACAAAAAAAACTTCTAAGGGTCAAAGTAGGGTCTATGCTTGCAGACGGCCAGAAAGTTAACCCACGTTGCAAGTGCATAAGGGGGGGACAGTAAAGAGACCAAGAGTAGACCTTCCCTCGTGCCACCACCACTGCCGAAGCAGCATCGTCTAGCTAGCGGAAGGAGGGATTTAATCAGGGCTGGCCCAAAATATTGGGTGGCACGGTCAAATTGATTATTGGTGCTCCGAGCTGCCAATTTGGGTTTGGGTTAATCTCTAGCGACTGGCTACCTGGTGGCTATGCGGAGAAGAGATAGTGGGGAAGGAAATTCTGCAGGGAATTGTATCTTGATTGGTCAGATGAGGGTATCAAAGCAAGGTTAAAGAAGCAGTTCAGCTGTTAGAGGACCAAAAGGATGTTGGCCCTAAATACTTTGTACAGCTCTTCTCCTTCATGTGACACCAATTTACCTTGGACCAATGTCTTTGCGTCCAGTGGGATCTTCCCTGGGATATGTGTCTAAGTTAAATAGCAAGATACTCACACCAACATGAGCGCAAATACTTTCCCCGAATGAATCTAAGACCATTTCAATACCCTTGCTCCTCACCTTTTGGAATGTGAGATAACTATACAGTGACATATTACATGAACACGATTCCTATAGGCAATACAATAAAGTATTGTAATTTCATCCTGAAGTTGGTCAACTTATAATAATAATAATAATAATACTCAGTTTTTTTATATAGCTCTCATTAGAATCACTATAAGTTGAAGAAAGACACATAATAACCAAATGTAGGTTCATCACTTACTGTTCTTGAAATGCGTCCTAAATATTTATTCCCCTACCCTATTTAATCACATTACTCTAACTTTGTCTCAAAATGATAACATAATATATCACAATGTGTTAGGATAAGGGGTATTGAACAAGTTACAAGCAGAACGCTTCTCTTGACAATTTACAAATGAGCAAGCACTTTCTGATTATTACTTTTACTCTCTAATCCTTTTTTTGTCCAATATTTTTCCAATCCCACCCTAGTGAGCCCTGTCAATTATATCATTTCCTGGTCCCATGTTTTCATTCCTAGCAGAACACACACATGGGTTGGTCTCTTCCACAGTCTGTTTGCTTTAATACTGGCTTGGGTTCCACCTTTCTCCTGTGACCTCAATTTCTGACCTTTTGACCTTCCGACCTACAGGTATATATGTCTTTCTTTAACTTGTATACCAATCATCATCTTGAATGACCAAATTAGTCTTTCTGATTTCCCTTCAAGGAGCATTTAAAACACATTTCTGACTTTCTGACTGTTCGGTTGTAAAACTGTAGTCACCTCCCCATAGTGACCCCATACCAGCAATTCATTGGTAATTAATTTGGCCAATGGCTAAATTAACATTTTTGTTCTGTCCAGTGTCAGTCTATGTCATTCTCATTGGTATGACAAGGATGTTTATATCTCTTACATATTTTGAACTCTGTCCTACTCGGTTCAGTGTCTTGATGGTCTGGTGTCGGTTTCAATGGTGTTAGTGGGGTGTATATGATATCTCTCCAGCATTTTTAACTTTATCCTAAAATGATCTTCTTTAGCTATACCTGGAATAGCCTACATATAACTGGGTGAATGCTGAGGTCCTTGTCCCTGTCTTATACATGTAAAGTATGGCGATTGATCCAGATTGATCGCACATCCTCCAATCAATCAAAAACTCCTAAGATCCGATGTCTTCAGTACAGAGTTGTGATTGAGGTCAAGTTGATTGGAATCAATCATAAATCTTTATAAGACAGGTCCCTGGTTATCAAATCTTGCCTTTTGGTAATAACTCACCTCCTACCCTCCTCCTTAACGTACGTCTTCCCCCTCCCTTCGACCCCTCCCTCTAATCCACCTACTTCTCTTTGTTTTCTCACCTGTCTGATAACCTAAAGTCTCGGTTGACCTCCGTGACCCGGACGTTCCTTGCCCCCGTCCTCTTTATCTGTTGCTCCCAGTCTGCTACCCGTCTGAACTGCGGTGTCCTCCCGTGCCTCTCCCGATCCGGTTTGTTCGGCGGCGGGGGCGGAGGCGTGGCCAATATTCTGTCACGGTACGGCGTGTATTTAGGCTGAGGATGGAGGAGTCCCTTGGTGCGGGTTCCGCTGCGGACGGGTAACGCCTTCTTCGCTTCGTGTCCGTTTGTGAGAGAGTTGAGAGTGGATTCGGAGCCGGAGCGTTTGGGGCGCGAGTTGGGCGAGTTGGATGGAAGCTCGAAGAAGAAGGCAAAGAGGAGTTGTGGATTCGTCGGGAAGGCATGATGCAAGATTGTGTTGATCATCTAGACAAGAAAAGAAACAAGGAATAAAAGTCTATTAAACCAAATTCATCTTAATTCTACCATCGCTGGAGAATTAAACATGTTGAAATATGATATTTATTTACATTCCTTCAAATTTCATGTGATGTTAAGTAAGCAAAATTAAACCTTACTTAATACATTTCTCATTAAAGGAAAATATATGTGCAACTTACGAGCTGACATTTTTTGAAAGAGGGATGTCAGGTTTCATTGTTTATATTATGAGGAAAAGGGTCATACTACATGAAAGAATAACATCCTAGTCTGTACATAAACTGTGAGACATTAATCTTCATCCAAGATAAATTGCTACTCTTCAGACAATCTAACCTCTTTACAACCTTCCACCCTTATCAAAATAACCCAAACCAGTTGAAAACCTGCCAAGATTGGTGTCTTTACAGACCAAAATCAAATCAAACACTTCTTGCACAAGATGAGTCTCTCTCTCAATCAGGGTTATGCATTAGTCACCCTCCCGTCACTCTGCATGTCCTTAGCCAGGGCAGCTAGGAGGTGGGGGTTATCCCCCTCTCAGGAAATTAATTACCCACATGTCTCCTCACATGGTCGACTTACTGCCCAAGAAGCCTCGTTTGGGCCTCTGTGGAGTAGTTATGAAAGCTTCTTTTTTCCTCCTTTTTTTGCTGATTGCACAGAGATGTCAGGAAGAAGACTTTCAGGTTTTAAATTAAATTCTGTACTTGCATTCAAATGTTTAATGCACACACCAGCTTTATTTGCTGAGGTTCTTTCAACTGAAAAGCCCAGTGGTCTTCAATCATTCAACTAAATATGTAAAATCTTTAAAAGACACTATTACAGGTGATGATTTTTGTTGTTGAATGATTGATAATGAACTTCTTCTCCCAGTGTGTATATTGGGTCTTTAAAGACGGGGACCGACCTTTAAACGTCATCATTCAAAAGACGTGACTCAATTTCAAACCTGCGTCCTCGGCTGAATCAGTTTGTAACTTCCATTGTTAGCTGGATTACAGGCGCACGCCACAACGTGTACTACATGTACATTAATATTACAACAACAGATTGAAGAGTTCATTTGATTTGTGAAGTTAATTAGAACAATTTCTCTATACACGATCAAGATTTATTTTACCTTGTGAGACTTCAGCTTACAAACAATGCCAGTCATTATTAGACGACTAGCAGCAAAGCCAAGCTGTAGCTGGGAGGGTGGCAGTCTCTCTGGCTGTCAAACTGTCATATTGTCAGAATGTACGACTGTCACACTGCCATTCCCCCAACTAGAGCAAGTCTTCAACACTAGTTTTCTGACGGGACATACAGTGTACCATTGTTGTAGGCCAAAGTCTCACAAGGTGTATGCATATGGATTTGATTTGTAATCATGATTGTTTTCTACTGCACAAACTGATTTTCCTACAATCATTATCAGCAATTGTAACAAGAATCCTTTCCTTTATCTCAATCAATACTGCTCCCTGATCATGTGCACTTTTATACTTAATTCTTTTGCAGTTCTGAACATTCAACTTTTAAAGAACATGGTCTAAATTTGTGCATGTGACACTTAATTCTTTGTTAATAATTACATTTATTATGTACATGTACAGTTTGCATAAATGACTGCATTTATTAATAGAGGAGGGTTAGGGGTTGAGAAATACAGATACAGGTAAAAGATGAATGTGAGTCATAAATCAGATATGATCAAGGTTTTCTCCTCCTTTTTTCTTACTGAAATCTACAGCCCACCCAAGGGAGGCGAGATCAAGAGCGATTCAAAGGCACATGACTTCATGACTAGACTAAATAGATTACAGCGTGAATGTCTCCACAACCCTCAAAATAATCACGTACTTAGGAAAGTCAAACTTACATGGATGATGAATCCTTTCAATACTACACTACATTTTTTATTCAACACAGCCAACTAAAGATTTTGTAAGAATACTAAAGATGAATACGACTTTAAAAAAGGAAATACAATTTAAAAAACAAGAAAGAATGCAATTATTGTCAGGGCTTCTCTCAGAATTAGGCCAAAATTATTCTTCAAAATTACAAACTGAAGTTTCTACTACTTGGTATTGCCATTTGCCAATGAATGATTGATCTTTGAGAAGAGTGAAAAGGAGACAATGCAGAGTTCACAGAATCTCACTTCAAGCTAACATAAGTATTAAGGGGGGATGCAATTTTGATGACTATACTGATAGTCATCTATAACTCATTTTTGGGTGCAAAAGATATCAAACTTGAGGAGGGCTCTGCTAGTCATCATGAAATATCTTTTCAGTAATACTCGTACTACATATGAACCTACAATGTGTGGATTTTCTATCCTTTTGCCAACCCTAACACAGATTGGCCTGGACAGATCATACACAACAAAACCGTCTTTCTCTTTGCAGGATTACGATTGTTCCCCTCTCAAGCTAAAATTGTCTGTTTGGAGTCAGAAGGGCATTATCCCATGTAAAGCATCACAGAGGTATAACACCCTTCTGGCTCTAAACAGACACAAAAATCCAAAGCTTCTGGACCCTGTTTCATAAAACTTGATATCAATATAAGTTACAAACTACTGTTATAAGCTACTGAAATCAAAGCATCTGATTGGCTGAGAGCAAATTTGTCATAGAAATTTAGCATTTGTTATAGATAAAAAGTTTTATGAAACAGGCTCCTGACCCTGTGATGCCTAGTGAGATTCATGCAAGCCACTAAGGACTGCCTTGACATTTCATATTAAGTTTCCTGAGTTGTCTCTGCAATGATCTCTCACAGACAGACCACAGGGAAGATACTAAAATATCATGTACAGATCATTATGATCTAATTTTGCTCATAATTTTTTTTTTTTTATAAACCACATGTTCTTGACCTTTTCCTCTGCGGGATAACTACCCTAGACATCAACATAAATCCTGTAAATTGTTTCCGAACAGAGAGAAAAGGAGATTAGTTGAAACCATGAATTTGAATATGTTACGTTGTACGTAATAAAAAGTTCTTGGGGAAACATCAGCTTTAAATATTCATTTTTTCATCTTTTCTCTTCTTTTAACCCATAGCAGAACAGTGTCTCCTTTTATTGATGTTTTGCATTATGATTCTTAGAATGCTAGGAATTACAATTTATACCTGAGCAGAAAGAGCAAAATCACCCCCAAAAAAAATTTAAAGTCTATTTCTAGGTACTGCCATTCTCAAGTAAGAGCAATTTAATAGTAACTAATCATTACAATCTGTAAATTGGCAATGTGGAGTGAAATATGAAATCACTATTTATCCAATTCTCATTCAAAAATGAAAATATCTTAACATGACCAGTGAATAATAGTAGTGATACTGAAATAACTATTTATAGTCAATGATCGAGAGACTTTCATCTTTGGATGATATAAATGGATAACAATCATACATCCTACGTGACACGTAGCATGGAATCCCAAAATGTACATGGGCTTGAATCAATTCAATGGAATATTTTACCCTTTCAAGTTACATGTAGTTGGAGATCTGGAAAGTTGTAGGTGCACTCTAACTACTGCTAGAGGGAAACATGCACTTTTAATTGATAAGATTAAGGTTTAATGGATAACAAAGGCTAATTTGAGAGGTGCAGTAAGGGTCACTTGATAATGGGCATTGTGTCTCAATACAGATAACACTGCACTTTGCATGGAAGGACATCCTGTCCAAAACATGGCTGATTGCGATTATTTGCTCAATTTCTCTCAGAAAAGTATCTCCTATACCAGCTGAAGATGGATTGTCCCTGTATTAAGCCTATGGCAATGCAAGGATTCAGTACTCAGTGATATCTTTCCGTAATCGCTTTAAAAGTACAGTGAACACTTTTACAACCTAATGGTACCCATGTGCATTGACATTTTAAGAGACCTTCTTTTCCTAATAATTCTAACTCTATTCATAATCATATATTATCACTACATGTAGTATGCAGGTGTATACATTACGAAAATAAGGGTCTGCAATAATTACAGTCACTCTTGTATAATGCCTGCACTCGTGACTAGTGTACTCTGTCTCCTTACAACTGCTGACCATTCAATTCTACACCATTTCCAAGGGGCACCAACTGCAAAAATGCAATAATTTGACAATTTTATGCTTAAAAATTCATAAACGCTTTTTTTTTAAAGACTAAGGGCATTCTAGACCAGTATTCAAAGGTCTAATCTAAGGTGAAGCAGCAAAAAAAAAAAAAAAAAAAAAAAGAAGAAAAAAATGTCCAGTCATATAGGAAGCATTGCCAAGTCATGTGTAGCCATGGGAGGCATGTACTTCCCCCAATCAAATGATGAAGAAAGAGAGAAAAAAGAGAGAAAAGGGGGAAGGATGAGCAAATGTAATGATAGGACCCCCCCCCCCCTCCAACCTACTCCTAATCAATAGCCTTGTAAATAAAACTTTCATATATCATTTTCTGAATGAGATGATCCCCCCCCCCCCCTCCCCCCCCCCCCCCCCACCCCCACCCACCTCTTCCGGCAGCCCAGACGTGCAAGGTAGTACCCCTTCAATGACTGGACTCACTCTAATGCCACCAAGCATGATTATGTTGCACTCATACAAAAACATGGTAGAAATGTAAACTGGGGAGTGCTTCACAAAGACTAAGATTGATTTTAAGTTGAACTTAACTATGGCAGGCCGTTCATGCCACTGTTTTCTCTCACCATTATGATCTATAGATATTTTTTCCTTCAATAAAGAATTATAAAAAAATGTGAATTCTGTATATTTGTGACCATGGTTTGGACATCCCTTGAAAGACCAATGCAAGTAAATGGTGAGAGCAAACAGTGACATGAATGGCCTGCCATAATTAAGTCTAACTTAAAAGTTGATCTTGGTCTTTGTGAAACAGCCCCCTGGGGTTACATAGACCTGGCGATATCATAGCTCCAAACCAAATACGATAACCAACGACCTTGGAGGATATCATATCCTGGACAAGTTAATGAATCTCTAATGAAACATGAGAACGATTTCACAGCTGCTGCTACTGGCCAGAAAGCTCACGCAAGTCTCATGATATTCCGTCCTCTGTCAATATGGCCGGGTGGCAAGTGCATCATGTGGGTTCCGGAATTCCGGCCATGAGGAAACCATCTGGAGGAGGTGTAGGTACTGTAGTCTCAGAGGAAAGACGAATCACATGGATCTGAATCTTCCAGACATATCCCTACTGGGATATGAGCTCTAAAAAGGGATCGTGGTGTATAAATATACATGAATTTGAAAGAAATGTACCAGAAAGTAGTACATCTTGATCTACATGTATGTGATCTATTAAGGATTTCTTTATTGGGAACTTTTCAACATAAATGCTCTGCCCTTTTCTACCAAATATATTGTCTCTTCCTAAATATACACGCATGTAAACCATGCATGGGATGTAAAAAAAAACATTTTATGTACACATGTATGGGGTCCTTTCCCACAATCTTCTTTGCACGTCCCCCCCCCCCCCCCCCCCATCAATCTATCTCTCTCTTTGTCTGTCTCTCTCTTTTTCTATCTCTTTGTATCTCTTTGTCTCTCTCTGTCTCTCTCTGTCTCTCTCTGTCTCTCTCCGTCTCTCTCTCTCTCTCTCTCTCTCATAAACATTGTAGTTCACATCAGCAGCCCCCTCCGAAACTGGGGGGTGGGGGGGGGGAGATGTGGAGTTGGCTACATGGATGATTACTACCAAAGTCTAAATCTTGAGTGTCTTAATTCTCCAATTGTTACTGCTCGAGTTCGATTAGATATTCACGTCCCGTTTGATACATACACATGTACATGTACATAGCTCTACATGAAATGGCGTAAGTGTTGTGTGGAACAAAGATGATTGAGTACTGTTCATTAACTGAGCTACAATGAACATCCTTCAGTTTAACCTGGCTCATCAATCAAAAGGGTTAATTGAGAGTCTACAGGTTGTCTGTCTATCAGCTTGGTAATATATATTCTGGATTAATGCTACATTTCAGTTTCTAAAGGTATGAACATTTGGTGTAATATAATTTTTGCTTCTGTATGAAAACACAATATAAAATATCTTTGTAGTCCAGGTAAAGGGACGATAAGACAGAAAGAATGAAGTCCAATGACAATTTTAGATTTCTATCGCTCTTCCAAACAAGAAAACATTAAAGGTTTCTTAAAGGATCATTAAAGATCATGGAGGCAGCCATATCAAGACTCTCTGACTAACTGTGATAACTGGTACCATAATAATAATGATAGTTCTTTGTTTATCTAGGGAAGCCTTATCAGCATCAATGCTGTTCTTCCTGTTCATCATGCCAGATACTCTTTTTTTACCAGGGTGGAGTGTGGCAAATGTGGATTAATGTCATGCCGAAGTACGTTGGTCCGAGGCTGGGCTTTGAACACTCGACCCTAGGACTGAGTCGAGTGAATGAACCACTATGCCACACAATTCCTGTTGACATACCATGCTGAACTTAAACTTCCTGAAAGTTAACATTGCGTGATAGTATTCAACTACCCTATCATAACATGAATAAGGAGGAACATCTGTACTAACTTATAACAACCACGCACCCAATATCTAATCAGGTGTACTCCAAACAAGAGTTCCTATTGCATGTTTCAAACAGGATGTTACAAAATGATACGCCCTAGCACTTCATGCACAGGTGCATGCATGCAAAGCAAAGGTTTAATGGGAAGTTTATAGCCCAGAATCATTGCCCAATCGACTCAAAACTGACCGATAACACATAGGGTCTTGGCCATCGTGGTAATATAATGTTTTTTTCTGTCAGTCCAATATCAGTGTCATCAGCATGACCTTATGTGAACAGGGGGGTGTTTCACAAAGATCCTAAGTTGAACTTAACACTAAGTTGGACTTAAAAATTATGGACAGCCATTAGAGCCTTAAAATGAAATATATTCAAAAGCAGAAATTTAAGTATTTTAGACTTTTTATAAATTCTACATCCAAAACATGAAATCTCCTTGATGATAGAAAATATGAATGATTTGAATTAACATTTTATGCCTTTTACAATAACTTTTACAAAATGTTTTCAAAGATGCTAATGGCTTTCCATAATTTTTAAGTCCAACTTAGAGTTAAGTTCTACTTAGGATCTTTGTGAAACACCCCCCTGAAGATTATGTGAAGCTAGTAATACCTCGGCCACACCACCAAATCAAGTCCAAAATGACTGATAATTTGTTGAGTGTTAAGATATTTGAAAAACGGATCGGAAAAACTACAGAAATGAGCACTTTTCATATCAAAGATGCCAGAATTGGATCTTTTTCTGGGAGTCAGTTTGATTTCTCTATTCTAAAAATAGAATTGAAGAACAATGGAAACATATTTCGGAAATATAGAATACTTATGTTCTTGTAACGAGTCAAGTAGTACATGGCCAGATTCCAATTCACAGAAAACATTATATGCTATGAAGCACCGTCTGTTATGCTTCTACGCTAAATAGGATCTGGCTTATCAAATTACAGACACATGAATCACATAATTAATTACTCCCAACAAAAATATTGGCTATCTATCATGATTCATTGAGAATAATGAGGTCAGAAGTGTTACTCTGCCGGTCTCCCGCCCCTATCTGACACTAACAGCTGGGCATGGTGGATCAGCTAGTTAGCGTCACGGTCAAAAGCTTTCCGAATTATCGACTCAGCGTTGACGGAAAAGTCGTCTTATTCCATAAAAAGTTCATTGTCAATATGCCTGTATAATTGGGGCAGAGGATTAGGTGGGTTTTACACTATGGCAGAAGAAGTGCAACAAGTTTGATTTGATTAGGGCTATTTGTTGAATTTTTACTTTTGCAGTAACACAATGGACCTGTGACTCATGCTTATTTTGACAGAATTAAAATAGTTTGAAAACACTACTCCTGTTCACGCCATACAGGGTTGTTAGAAGCACACATAGTTGTAAACTAGGGAAGGTAGTGGGGGGAGGGAGGGTCTATCTGAAGTTTATGATTTTCAACTGACGAGGCGCGATGGTTCAGTGGTAAAGCGGTGGTCTCGTAACTGTCGTAGGTCCGGGTTCGAAACCAGGTTGATGTGCTAGGGCCCTCTGGTAAGGCATTAGTCCTCATTAGCAAGTCCCTCAGAGAGATGATTTAAAGCAGTTGGTATCCTGGTTGCTTACTTACAAGCAAACACATGCTTTCTTATCAGTTAGGTAAGACAAACCATCAAACTAACCACTATTAAAAGAGAAATGGTTTTACATTTACAGAGAAAACATTCTTTTCCTGTCATGCAGATCAATCACACCTTTGTGTTTGTTTTCAAATGTAATAAGAAGACTCTGACCAGCATTGTTCAATCTTCTATGCACATAAAAACACAGTTCACCAAACTAATGGCTCTAGCCGACACTGTGGTTTACCAGAAAAACATTCACCAGCAATATAGAGCAAAAATTGGTCTACCAGGTTTGCATCTGCAGTGCATGGATAAAAACGGGTTGATACTCTACAACCAGAATCTTTGGGACATGAAGCGTAACGATCTGTGAAAGAGAGCCACTGTCAAGGTAAAAAAACAAACAAATTAACCAAAGTCCACTTTTGGGTCAGTTTTGGTTCAATTTTTTTTCATACCATGAAACTTTTGCAAATCTGAGCCACTCTTGAAATTTGGGAACATTTTATATGTGCAAACATTTCTGGTTTACAGAAGATGAATACAGGTCCATCAAACTGAACTGTTCTACGATAATCCTTCTTCGCTAAAGGTACAGGAAACTGTGTGGTGTATTCTTATACTGTTACATTGGTACCGGTAAACACAAGGAAACCCCAAATTCTATCATTTGTATTCACTACAAATGAATTTTAATGAGGAAATTGCAAATGAAATTGTCCAATACAATGGGAAGTCACATATATCATATTTCTGAAGCCCTTACTCAACCAGACATCTTTAATACTGGTCGAATGCTGACCAAATTCCACTTTGACCTAGACTCATCCTATAATCCTGGCACAACGAGGATGAGGAAAGATTAGGATGATTTGACCGTAGCAAGACAGATCTTGAGGGAAGGAAAGGAGCCTGGAAGCATATGTGTAATATCCACTTGGTATTTGTCCTTCATGTAAATTACAACAAATGAACTCGTAAAATAAGACGTGCAGATGTTATTGTCCACTCAAATTATGGGGAAGTGACAAATATCATATTTCTGAAGCCCTTACTCAACCAGACCTCTTTAATACTCAGAGGTCGATTGCTGACCAATTCCATTTTGACCTAGACTCATCCTATAATCCTGGCACAACGAGGATGAGAAAAGATAAGGATGATTTGACCGTAGCAAGACAGACCTGATGGGGAAGGAAAGGGGCCCGAGACAGGTCGAGGTGTGAAATTACAATACTGTAAATGGTCCAAATTCTTATACTTTTAAAGCCTTTTCTCACAAATGGAATACTAAAATTGCTTCAAAAGAAGCATCGCAGTAAAATAAACTGACATGTTCTGCTTCCCATTTCTGTATCTTAGAGCACAGAGATAATCGTTTACTGTTTTAGGCAGATTACAACATTGTAGCAACTTATTAGAGCCAAAAAGGCATTCATTCATATACTTTGATAAAGAGTTAATACCCCTCAGGCTCTGAAGAGAGTAGAGAGGATATGTTAATGAGGCTTTAAGGTAATGTAAGCCTATATCAATCTTGGAAAGAAACGATATAATCTCCCAAATGCTTTCCTGTAGACTACTAAACAGAGAGATTGGGGCTATATCCCCTTCACCTGTCTGACTTCATTTAAGCCGGTTATAACTTGCATTCTCGCTGACCCTAGTCAAGTTATCTCAAGCTTTGCGTTTGATAAATTAACACGATGGGGCCCATCAGCTGATGATGATGATAACGAAGATAAATCTTAAAGGGTATCGACTACAGATTGACCATCTCAGACCACAGATTGACCATCTCAGAGCAAGCCACAGGTCCCAAGACGATGAGACGATGCTACGCAAGCATGACAGGCAGAATCAAGAAGGAGGTCAACTGATGATGTGATCGGTTAGTACCTCCAGGTAAATGGGCCGAGCTTTCATCAGCCAGAGAGGCCAGACTAGCTAACAGGGTCTTACGGGTCAGTACGCTGAATGACGCTCAAAATTAAGTAATGAACAAACACCCCCAAGGTCCCATTTTCCATCCCATTTTGCCTGCCAGAATCAGTTTATTTCGACTATAAAAAGAAGTGAAGGGAAATGGAAAATTAAAGAATTGGAAGTCTGGAAGAGGGTCTAAATGGACTGGTTCCCCCTCTCTTGCTCCCTGTATCATGGCCCAGCCTGGCCTCCACAAGGTAAAAATATCCTTTTCCTACTAACCTCTTGTTTTCTATTTAATTTAATTTATTGAAATAAGCTATTAAGACAACCATCCAAAGAGGGTTTTTCACTCTACAACCTGACAGAAAGTAGACATGAAAGATAAAAGTTAATCGTGGCTTTTAGTCCATACAAAACAATCCTGGCAGTTCTAATCAGTAACATAAACTACAGACACTATTTCAAATTTGTGGGACTATTCAGGAGATCTGAGCCTACATGTATCTATACACAGCTTAGTTATACCCACGATCTCAGTTTCCTGGAATCAATCACAAGTCCCTTTGCATCCGCAGCTCCACACCACCTCCTCATGAAAGGCCGAGCCTGATTGCTCGTTGAAAGATTGTACGATTGATTGGAGGAAATGGCAAATCAAACCTACGCTTTGTGCTACAGAATCCAGACCATGTAATGTAGATATCCTTGGACCCTGGGGCATGTTTGTATACGCTATGTTTTAATGCCAAGGGTTCATGTTGGAAGGAAATCCAACCCAGACAATTTGCTTTGAATAAAGCAGAAATGGTGCTCAGAAAATAATCAGGGAAAGTTTGAAAAAAAGTCCGACTATTTATAGTAAGAAATTGATAAGTTCAAAAAGTCATCTATATTGGAACCTTAAAGCTATTTGGAAATATATACGACTTATCTCATTTGTCAACTTTGTACTTGCAGTTTTTGAAGATACTATCCCTAAGAAGTACACATATGTTTACGATTGAAGGAATATTGATTTACTTGATTGACATTGTTTGAGATTTCCACATGTATAGTGAACAGAGCCTTAATGTTTTGCATCAAAATGCTTACAATGGTTAACACAATTTGAATCTTACATGCAAAATAGTACACATTTTTTGCTTCCAAAAAGAGAGATTTTGATTCCGTGCAAAAACATTATCTCGACAAAAACAGCAAACATAATATTCAGTGAAACCTTCTTGCCACCCTTCAGTGGTCTGCATGTTCAGGTTCCTTTAGTACAGGTTTCAATGAGAAACTATATTCAAGGGAAATAAAAAGTGTTGTCTTTATAGACAGGTGTTCTTTCTATAAAGGTGGTAGCTAAAGCAGGTTTGACTGTACTAGGTATAAAAGAACCTTTAAAGGCCCACTGCACTACTTGTAGCTACTTGCGCCCTCTATATAACAAACAGTGCCTAATCGGTGACCATTGGTCCCCCATGATCCTCTTTTTCTTATGTTAACTGAGAGCTGAGTTGATGAGATAACCACCTGTCCAGTGACCTTGCAGGGCGCTCTAATCTCTCCTGTAAAACTACGGCTGATAAGCTTTAAGGTGCAGCAGGCAAACTTGCTCTCTATTCAAAATCCTTGGTTGGGTTGCCATCATGCTTTTCTTACCGATTTCACCGTGTTCTTGGGGGCAAACTTGAAGCTGAACATGTGTACTTTGAAGTTCTTTGATCTGATCTCGATGAGCTTGACGTGACTGGTGGACCCCATCCCAGGGAGCATCTGACGTCGCTTACCGTTACTGACTACTCATAAAAAAGAAGAAGAAGAGTTAGGTTTGGAGAGAGACGTTAAATATTAATATCCAAGATTCATGCGGTTATTTATTAATTTTTAAAAGAATCAACACCAAATTAAACAATTCATACATTAGTGCATAGGGAAAGATATAGGATTGTGTAAAAATGGGGCCTAATTCCAAAAAATTACATATGAAAATAAAAGCTGAATTTTTTTGTTATTGTTGCTGTGTCCATGATGTATGCCCGTGAGGTTATTTATCTATTTTTAAAAGAATCAACATCCAATTGAACAATTCATACATTTACGCATGGAAGATCTAGAATTTTGTAAAAAGGAGGGCCTAATTCCAAAAAATTAAGGTAAAAGCTGAATGTTGTGGTTACCGGTATTGTTGCTGTGTTCATAATATATGCCCGTTAATAGATTTCCAGAAGGGGGCACCAAAATTGTAGGTACACTTTCAACTTTCCATGTACAGTACATGTACATGTGGGGAAGGACAAATCTTCTACTATAATTTATAGGGCATTGAGTATCTATTTCTAGTATATTATACGGTTATACCTATGACTTCATACTACTTTCAATCCTAGTTCTTATAACCTTGGGAATAAGTCAAGTATGTCTTCCTGAATCGATGAATGGATGTGAGAGTTGGACTTACCATGAAAGAGCTGGCTAACTGCTGTAAGTGGAATGTCATTCTCTTTGAAAAGATGATTTCTGTGGTCAAGCTCAATCTAAAAATACAACAACAAAAAGACAGGAAATAGACAATGATTGCAAAGTACATGCACCTTATTCAAGAATGCTAATTTACATTTAATCACCAATTGATACCTAATGTACTACCATTAGCACTTAAATGTATGTGTGCAGATCATTTTGCATTTGTTTATTCTTCAATATATTTTTTGTTTCAATTTTATTTGAGTACATGGAACAAAAATGTGAGTATTCACAGAGTATATAAAAAGAATGCCTAGAGCTGCTGAATACATGATTTAGATATGACCTTCCAAGTTTGATACTGTCTGTATTAAACTGTGCTAGAATTATCAATCAATAACTACCAATGGGCGTCGCCATAAACAATGATAACTGTACACATAGGAGATCAAAATAAATATTTATACAGTAGTATTAGCTCATGAGGCATTGTATTATCATGGACTACAATGAAACTCATGTGAATCTTTCATAAAACAAACAGAAAGTACAAACAAACAGAAAGAAAGAACAAACAAACAAACAAAAAGAAAGAACAAACAAACAAAAAAGAGAAATACATATAGAAACAAAAAAGAGAAATACATATAGAAACAAAAACAGTTCATACATGTATATGAACGAGGCACAAACAAACCAGACATACATGCATATATTGGTTCGTGGTGCATCTACATGTACATGTACATGTACAAGTACTTGTACTTGTCTTGTGTGTACACATAGGCCACAACGTAATATATACTATGTAGTAGTAGGTTGTTTGTATTTCATCACCGACCAGTAACAGGCACATCTGATAAATTCATTTTGACCCGTGTGTTGAGGTTACTCTCAGTCATTCTATAACGGTATTCTCAAGTGATTATGACAAAACTGCCCTTATTTTGAGATCTATAAACTTTTTTTATTAAAAGGATTTGTAAAGTCACAACATCATGTGAACTGCTGTTTATTTGCCTTGGGGGTATTGAAAATAGTTTTTTTAGAAACTTGACGCTTTTTGCAGTACCGGTACTCAAATTGAAGTTGAATTGGGGTTCAGTTTGAGGTACAGTAGTATGATGACATTTCATTTTCAGCACTAAAGATGAATATTTGCCTGATATTCTTTTCTAATATTCTTTTAATATATTTTCTGTGATTCAGATATTTTACTATGTATACTGGCCCAAGTTCTGTCCCTCCCCTATAACCCCTCCCCCCCCCCAAAAAAAAAAAATAAAAAAAAAATAAAGTAAATCATAAACCCTTAAAAATCTTTACAAGAATCATGTGCTTTATTACAACTGATACTAGCTGACCACTCTCAAAAACTGGAACCGTTTCATCATTAATTGAATTAATCCAACGGCTGTCATGTAACTTCCTGTCTAGGTTTCTCAGACATGGTCATTCCAGACATTTGACATTATTTGGCTGAGGCTTCCAAGAAAAATAAATACAGCTTACTGATTGACAATGAGATGACTCTTCATGTAGTTTACATAAAGAACCGGGGTTCTTAATTGTTTGAACTACCGTAAATCTCATGACGTTTTTTTTTTTTTTTTTTTTTTTTTTTTTGTCTGTTTGTAATTGTTTTGTTGCCGAAAACCCACGCGGGGAACGACCTTCATTTAACATCGAGGTGCAGTTGAAGGCGCTAATTTGTGCTTGTAAACTTGTCACAAATAATAGTGACAATGTCGTTTTTAGAAGAATGTGTAAGATCATTAATGTAAACTTAAAAAAATACAGTACCTAGGATAGGACCTTGTGGTTCACCATTTGTTATAGAAAACAAATTTGAGGAATTATTATTATAAACTACATATTGAGATCTATTAGAAAGATTACTTTCAAACCAAGATGACAGACAAATTTCAGTGTTGGTGTAGTTTCCGAGTGGTGAGTCAACACACTGATTACTGAACTGGGAGACATTGCCAGGCACAGCGCCATAAATCAAAAATTAAAATATTATAAAAATTAAATTAAAACAAAATCTTTTTCTGTACCTGTGTATAAGACGCACCCCTGACTTTCAAATTTTTTTGGCGGCAAGAAAGTGCGCCTTATACACAGAGATTTATGGTACCTTAAATTATGTGGAATATGTTAGAATTCAGTAAGCAATTATGTCAGACGCACTTGTGGTTTGGAAACTTTTAACTTTACTCAAAGTTTTAAAACTGCACACGATCTCATGGTTAGGACAAAAACTATGAGCCACAGATGTTCCTCACTTGAAGTACACATGTATAGTGCCTTGAAGCAATTACAATCACGTCAAGGTACAATCTCACTGGGATATCCCTAGCTTGGAGCCATTTTTTCTTCTCGATACTTTAAAACTATTATGGTGCCAAGTGAACAGTAGCTAGAGGTACATACATGTACATTGTATGTATATGTATGAACATGAAACCGAGGAATATGTGAGCATAGCTACAGGGACATACACCATAGTCGTGGACCAATCTGGCTTTCGACGTCCTTGGCCTGGAGCTCCTTATTCTCCCAATACTGAAATGCTACAGTGTACAATGGTGCCATGTGTCCCGTCTTACAAAGACGTGCATGTTTGCAGTCTCCTATCTCTTATGTACATAGTTTCTATCGATATCAATCGCAAATAAGTTGCAATTGATATCAACTCTTTGTAAGACGGGGGCCCTGGAGTCCCTTATCCACCCAATACTTCCTGCACCTGTCTCATACGGAAGGATGTTATGGCTAGATGAACCACCCTGTCCATATAACCACAAACTAAAGATGATCTTCACTGTCCATTTATCACCACAAACCAACCAAATTAAGTTATGGTCAATGGTCTATAGAACTATCCATGGAACTCGATGAGAACATGGTCAATAGATTTAACATACTTGGTATCATACATTCAGGCTAGAATTTACGAAGGAGGTCTTTCTTCTACCTTTTAACCTTCAGTATGCACATGGCCTTGTGTCCAATGAACTGGTAATACACATGTACGTGTACACTATGTTTATTTTAGTTCAGTGTGGAGGATTAAACCATTCCGCAAGACCTGGCCTTTGGCCAAGTTCAGATTGCACCGCAAGTTGTCTCTGTATAACCATAGTTAAATTTGATCTTCCTTCATAAATTCATGTCATAGATTTCGTAAAATACCCTCATGACAAACTTTTGTCAGGGGGAAGAGGTTCTGTGTTGGTATGTGTACACTACAGGTGTGTATTGAACATACCTCTGCATATGTTGTAGGAATAAGAACGATATGTTCACTTTAATGCACGTATGTGTGTATACATAGCTATGTCAGCCAATCCTCAAGCAGGCCTTAGAATTGCTCAGTTTGACCCCCTTGAAAAAGTTGTCTGCATTTGCAAAAGAGGAAATATAATACAAAAATAGTCTGTTCAGGGAGTTACGAAAATGACCATTATTGGCAGGAAGCGTTTCATCAGAGCTGCATTGCCAATTTGTATCAATTTGTATCAATTTGTATCATAAAAGAAAAAAAAAAGTGTGGTCGTCAGTGATCTCCTAAACGAGTTGGTCCTTCATGGGCTAATGGAGGATTAAAATGACCCATGTACTAACCACATGTTGCGTAGGTCTGTTGGCTGTGACGAAGCTGATCTTGAAGTTGGTACAGAAGAGAGTTCCAGATATTCCACGGTTCGACCCATTGTAGGAATCAAACTTGAGCACGTTCGGCGTTTGACAGATGATCACCTCACCTGGAAAGATGAAATAAACAAGATAATTTTTCTTTAAAATTCTGCTGTGAATATTAAGTTTGTAAATCATACTGAATTTGATGACCTTCTTTTGGTTTTATCAATGCCCCCCTATAAAAGGAAATATTCTTGTTAACATCTCTTTGAAACTTTATTTTCTACTTATAAATGTCAAAAAAGCCATATTTTGATTTTACCAAATCTATATTTACCGGTAGCTATAATTTCTTAAATAATATGTACTTGTGGTAAAATTTCATATTTCAACAGTCCAAAATATTAGTTATCATTCTATTGAATACTATCTTAATTTTTTAATTTTAACTATGTACAAGAACATCCAATATGGCACATCATGTACAAAATAACTCTTTGTCTTTTACTCTTTATTCACACTCGTGTTAAATAATCAATATTGATATAATTTACATGATTGTGTACATGTCAAAGGAGGAGAAGCTATTTTACACTTACACCTAAATCTAAAGTTTACTTTGGTAATATATGGCAGAAATATATATTTCAAAACTATAAATGAGTACTCATGAAACTCTGTGCAAAACATGTACTGGTTTTGTGAATTAAAATGCCTCATGAACTGTACAAACAAATAACGTCATAAACATGAAGACTTCTCATATATTATTAAACTGCAGTATACATTGGGGAATGGTGTTACTGTCACATTAGCTGATTTTAGCTCATCATCAGCGATCTGCTTTTTCTAAATTTAAACCGTTTGGTGCCTTCACATCAGAGCGACAACCAGTGACATTGATGACATAGCAGTATTAGTAAACTTTTTAGACTACCGCCTCAAATGTTACCACAATATTTTTTCTTACCAGGATAAAGAACATGTTCACTTGAATAAGAGAGTAAAGTACCATACAAAACATGATAGAAATTGGGTTATACAGTGTACAATGTACCAGTGAATGTTGAACCTATCATAATCCTTTCATAATTTCTGCAAAATTTTCCAAATTACAACCTAAAGCTTTGAAGTGTAAAATTTGGCAAAATGATTAATGCAAGAATGTCTAAAAACCAATTGATCAAACAAGAAAAAGTTATCAAACTCAACTGGAACATTAACAACTGAACACTATTTGTAGACAACATATTTTACGCACAGTCAACCATATGCTGTAAACATGCAGACTTCTGATCTATTATTAAACTGTAGTAGTACATTGGGGAATGGTGTTACTGTCACACTAGCTCATCATCGACGGTCAGCTTTTTCTAAATTTAAACCGTTTGGTGTCTTCACATCAAGGCGACAACCACTGACATTGATGACATAGCAGTATTAAAAGAATAAAGATACAATATTCACCTGAATATAAAGTACCCTACAAAATATGACAGAAATTGCGTTACGGTATACCAGTAAATGTTGAACATTTCATAATCCTCCACATTAAAATTTCAAAAAGTTCAAAGTTCAACCAAAAAAAATCCAAATTACAACATTTGAAGTGTAAAATATGGCAAAATGATTTTCAAAGCAGGAATGTCTAAATACCAATTGATCAAACAAAAAAGTGTTATCAAACCCAACTGGAACATTAACAACTGAACACTGTACATGTATGTAGACAACATATTGTACGCACAGTAAAACAAACTGTACACATAGAGACTTCTCATCTATTAATTGCAGTAGTACATTGGCGAATAGTGTTACTGTCACTTTAGCTCATCATCAGTGATCAGCTTTTTCTAAATTTAAACCGTTTTGTGCTTTCACATCAAGGCGACAACCACTGACATCAATGACATAGCGATATTAGTCAACATTTTTAGACATGTCATGTACATGTACATGTACCACTTCAAGGTGGCTGTTTTCTGGCTGTGTGAATACATTTTTAAAAAACTTCACCTCCAAACTTCAAATTCACAAGCTAAATCTGTTTGGAAAATCTGGTAAAATAATTTTTCTAACCAGGACATGAGTGCATGAAGAACACAAGAAGATACAGGAAATAAAGGATGTACACTTGTACAGTATAGGAAATATACAAGAGATTTCCTAACGATACTTCCCTTATCTAATTACAATCCATTATTTTCAAAATCATAACCTGAAACTTCCTAGGTAATACTTCACCACAACAATATTCTTTGTACATGTATGTGGATAAAGAAAAACATCACCTGAGGAAGAGAATGAAGTACTTATGTAGCATGAGAGGGAATGGGCTACATGTATACATTGTATGTGTAAGATGAGCTTTTCATAAGTTATATGTACAAGTTCAAAATCTTACATCTTACAAATTACAACCTCAAGATTTCAAGTTTAAAATTTGGGAAAACATTTTTCTATGCAGGGCTAGGTACATGTAGCAAGAATGTCCATTAACAAAAGAAACACTAAGAGACTATACTGTAGTTCAAATGATGAGCAAACTGGACATTTAAAAGTATTTTTGCTTCCCTTTCAAATACCGGTAATTTTATTCTACAACTGTTTTTAAATCACAACCTGAAAGTTTTTCAACTTAGTTTAGACAGAATTGTTTTCTTACCAGGATAGAGAGAAATATCACCGAAGAGAATGAAATAACTTACAAGAAAATGATAAGGAAATATTCCCATAAAACACACTTCACTTCACTTTCCTTTTCCTTTTCCTTCAAACCTCAACAAATCCTGCATATAAATAAATATCTTTCATTAATATGTTCAAAACCTCAAACCAAGATAGGAAAGATAAACAAAAAAATAAACATTGAAATATTCCAGGAAATATGATGCTACCCTTGTTTTCTTGCAATACATTGATAACGATATCACTTTCACAAGAAGATCAAGAGAATGAAGTATTTGAATAAATCATGATTTTTTTTTCTCTTTTTCTCCTTAATAATCACGTCCTGAACCTCATTATTGACAAATGGTTTTCTAACCAGGAGTAATAATAATGGGAAATATACCACAATATATTATCCATCAATTTTATAATTTAAATTAAATATTTCCAAAATGAAACTTTGTCCAAATGACATTTTACATTTTTTTAAATAAATTTTACAGAAATATTTGTATTCTTACCATGGTATAGGGTAAGATCACCCGAGTACGAGAATGCAGTGCCATACATGATGGTTAAATATTCCAATAAAATCCTCGAGAGAACCTGCAACTGTGGAGACTCAACAAGTTGCTTATGAGTAGTCACATCCAAGAAGGGGAAGGACTGTCCCCCGCCAGGACTCAAAACAGAATGGTTTGGTTTCCTCTACAGAGACTGTGCGAGAGTGAGAGTTGCAACTCTTGTCTCACAGCTGCTAAACAGTTTGGTGACAGATGATTGTATACTGTGCATGTTTTTGTCACTAGAGGGCACTAGACTGTTTAAAAGTACTGGATGTATTGGTTGTAACTGGAATTTAAAGTGTACATTGTTTTTTTCTTGTTACTGCTGAAAATAACATGTGCAGGTTTCTGTCACAAGAGTGTGCTATAGACTTTATCAGTCGTGGCTCTATTAAATAATATATTTATTGCAAGAAATTAGACTGTAAAAGGTCAATAAACTTGTAAATGAAAATAAATGGGCCATGGTAAAATAACACAATAGGAAAAATTCCTAGCGGCATAAAACAATGAAAAACTGGAAACCAACCATGTACATGCTTACATATGTGGCATATTATTTTGAATAACTGTTGATCATCAAATTGCACACTATTATTGAATCTCTTGTTTAATACTAATTTTTCTTTCAGAATCATGATTCTCCCACGCAGGCTTTGAGTCAACAATTGCCACCTGTATATGTACATATTAAAACTCACCATATTTGGATGTTAGTACATGTTAATGTATGCATTAAAAATCAACACACTGATTTATTTATAATTAACGTTCCATATACCGGTACGACACATGAGCCCAATACAGTGGGCATAATACATGTTTTTGGCATCAAGAATTTAGCCCCTAAATTTTATAAAAATTCATGAACTACTGAAAATTTGCCATTTAGTAAACAAAGATTGTACATTTCAACAGAGAAAATAGTGCGTGTCCTGTACTTCTCTCAGACAAATACGTAAGCAATAGTAGTGTACATCAGCAGAGGGCAGCACACTCATTTTACAGAAAGGTATTATTGTATGTGTTGAAAGTCTGTGGTGTCAACTATAAACATGTGTAGGTTGCTAGAATAACATTATTTCACAAGAAGTGCCAAGAAACGAGCGCAAAATAGTAGAAATGTCAAACCGAAGCGCCATGTACAGTGTATCATGCCAGAAAAATCATTATCTTCCTTGTTTTCATTCCTATGAAATTAGATTTAAACCTAATACCAACTACAAATGTCACCTTACAATATACAGGAAACCACATCATATTAAGTTGAGTTTTGTTTCCTGAAGAAGACATTAAAATGGACCCACATTCTCAGTAAAATGTCAACCTGAAAAGCCCGGGGTCTAACCCCTGTAAAATAGAATTAATCACATAGGAATAAATCAATCAATCAACGAGAAAGAACACATAAAACAAGCTTAAATTTAATCCATGAAATTTCACATATGATTACAGCATTGTATTTGTAATCAATTACAAGACTAACATAAATCAGCTTTATACAGCTGTATAAATATGTGCACTCTTCCTGTTCTTCTACACTGGCGAATATAACCTGGCTCATCTCCTGGGCAGCTGTCATATTAATAGAATGAAACCAATCAAGCTCCACAATCGTGAGAAGTAGAAGAGGCTGTAATACCATACATGAATAAGTGTTGGTAGAATATCCTAAGACCATAGAAGTATGTATGAAAGCAGCAGCCCTACTTGTAGGTCTATACATATATGTACACTGTAAATATTTACCATCTGATATAGTCCGTATGATCAATTGTTTTAATAAGAATTTGTCTCACAAAATGTCACAGAAAACAGTTGAAGCATTGTGGTCCAGAGGATATAAGGACTGTGAGCCACAAGGTTCGAATCAATGCCACTTCAATACTGTACATCCTTTGGCAAAACGTTAATCTACATTTGCCACACTCCATCCAGGTGAGGTAAAAGGGTACCTGGTAGGATTATTCCTTGAAACGCACTGTGCGCTGATATCGGATACAGGAGCTAAAGCTAAGGTAATAATTTCAAAAGCTCCTTGGAAGTGCGTAGGGACTGTATATCACCACCAAGCCGACTCTACATGTATTCCTAACCCTAAACATAAAACTAAGGTATCATAGTCATACCATATCAATTATAACCCTACTCCTATTAAGGCTAGAAACTTTTGACCAAAAAAAAGCCTGGAGGCTGGAGCAATTGTCGCCAGAGAAAATATTGGATTATTTTTTTGTTTATCATTTACATACGAAAAACTGTGTCATACAGGAACAAGTCTTATATCAGCTTGTGAACTGAAAAATAAAAGAGTGTACTGTATAGACTATAGCCTATAGGGCAGGCACATTGTGTAAGTTTGTATTGATAGGACACCGGAGCTCTGGTCTATGAGCTTCCTTGAATCAGCATTCCTGTTTAGTACAACTACTTCCTGAACACTCCAAAAGTTCCTGTGCCAGTGAAACTCTTTTCCCATCATAGGTTTCAGTTGGGCTTTCCCTATCAAAATCACAAGAATTACAAAATTGACACCAGCTGAATTCCACACAAAAATATTATACACATAAGAAAAAAATAAAACATGAAAAACGTTATTCCTCCTGAACATTCCATAATAATAATAATAATAACAATAGGCATTTCTATAGCGTCGTCTACCGGTATCTAGAAATTCTATTCCGAGGCGCATGTATTATTACCCGGCTTTAGCCTTGCTGCCATGACAACGCTCCAGCATTTCAAGGAATGAATTCCTGCAGGTACCCATTTACCTCACCTGGGTCGAGTGTGGCAAATCAAGATGAATGCCTTGCCAAAGGACATTAGTGCCATGTCGGGGATCTAACCACGACCTTTGAATTCAAGTCAAGTGCTTTAACCACTCGACTACGACACTTCTAATCATATGGCAGAAACAAACAAACAACAAAAGTTTACTTGTTACACTAGGTTACTTTTACTGTAAAAACAAAAACTTTATGGTGCATTCTTGCAAACAAAATTAAAAGTTATTTTACTATATTAACAAAGAACTTTACTTTGAGGTTTTTTTAATGAGCATATCCGCTGAATACAAAAATATGGCAACAACACTGGTGGTATACTTTTGTGGTTTAGGCGACATCGGTATTATGGACATTTTTTTGTGGTCAAAATCCAGATATCTTCCTGTTTTGCTAAACTATTAGGAAGTTTGAGTAGAATACAGGTGCATTATTTTTATTTCAATCGTTTCCCCCCAAACTGGCAGATTTGCATGTGATCTGCCTGTTATAGGGCCCTGCGCGATCACAGAGTGGTACAGTATACTCTGTTCAAAGCCAGGAGGGCATTAAAGAGAAGGTTGAGTTCTGGGAAGAGGTGAAAAATAATATGTGAGCATTACTCATTCTTATTATGCAAGTGTGGAAGAACATCAGTTAAGACATGTTCCCTGAAAAGCATGGCTCTTCAAATGCCTTCATATTCTAAATATGCATGTAACATCGTAAACATCGGGGGCCGGCTTTTTACGCCACGTGTTCGTGTAGTCCCATATACATCTTTCTGTGCAAGTGTTTATAACTTTACCAAGACTTGGCCAAATTTCTTATCATTTTGATGATTCCAGAACCTTGCAATACACACAAATTCTTATATGCTAGATGATCAACCTTTTCTGGTCGGTTCCACACCGTTTCTTTCACAATCCAATCGCATGACCAGAACTCAACTTCATCTTTAACTTGCTGTTATTCGTATAGCCTTCTGGTTCCAAACAGACAATATATAGTTACCAACAACCCGGTGGGCTTCCTATGTAGACCTGTCTCGAAATTTGATTCATCCTGAACATAATTTTGACTTTGAGTCCTAATTCATAAAAAAAAAAAAAAAAATGTTTAGTGCACATTTATTTCAAGATTAAATCTTGGCAGTCTAAAATAGACCAGAGTAGTCTTTATATCATATCTTTGCAGCCAAAAATAGACCGCACTATCATCGCAAAAATCTCTGAGTCTATTCTTTGTTGCATGATCTACTTACATGTATGTACATTCTAGTCGTAGTGAAAGTGATGTCAACAAAGTTGTGGAAACTGTGCTTGAATTAATCTATGAATATTTGGAGAATACTGGTACAAGTTTATATTCCTAATAGCAGGTAAATATTGTTTATTTGTAGTAAATGAACAAAACTTATGCAGAAGATTAAATTTATTTTGTTACGTGGATGTTTGTATCCAAGGATATACATACAGGGTACTGTAGATACATTGGGAAAAGCTCAGTCCCTGATCATACAGTGACTAACAGAGGGGCAGGAAAGCATTAATAATCCTTTCCCTTCGATCACCGTAGTGATAGTTACTTGTATGGGACTTCAGTTGGACTAGTCTTGTCTACATGTAGGTACATACAATGTAGTATAAAACGGTACACTGATCAATATAAAATGTACACATTCTTGGCATCAGTTTACCTTCATGCTATCAGCACACTAACTGGTATGACCCCCCCCCCCCCCCTCCCTCGTGCAACTTTAATACATAAACCTTGTTCTTTTTGTTTAAAAAATATCTATTTCTCTTTAAAGTTTGAAACATCAATGAATATTGATTATGCATTGCAGTGAAAATAATCCACAGAAGCTCTGGAAATCTCCAAAATAGTTCTAATAAACTGAAAAAAAGCTCTGGTAATATTTTTTTTAAATACATAAATACATGTACATGTACATATGTGGGGAATATCACACTAACATGTATACAATATAAAATCCTATAAAAGCTCCCAAGAACAGATACATTAAGTGTTGTTGTTTTTTAAACACTGGTGCATGGTGTTCATAAAAAGTGCAATAAATCCAAAGCCTTCTACTTGTATACAGTACATGTACAGTATCTTGTTCATAAAAGTTATTGCAATGTGATTTATACACTGTATATTATTAGGTGTGATGAGTGATTCATATACAGGTGACAGGTCTATGCAACTCAATGGCTCGATATGTACATTTGTAAATGTACAGTACATGTACAATGTACATGCAGGCCTATATTCCTATACTGTAGTCTTTACATGTACTGTATGGAGATTGATGTGTGGAGTACATTACATTCTACTTCAACAAATAAAGATTGGTAATCAATTCTTCCATCACCAGTTGACAGCCTATAGGGACAGTGTATTTGTCTTTGGATCTCTTTGGTTATTAAAACTGTTACGACATTCCAAAGATCAAGGCACTGTTTGTATATTGCCTGCAAATCTCTGTTATAAATACAATGACACTTCAATATAATTTGTTTAGTACATGTAGATGATACAAATCGAAGAAGATCCACCCTGGTAAAACTGTAAATTGGGATTGTATTTGCCATCTAAAAATAACCATACATGTTTGTTACTGCATTGCACAGTACATGTTACTAGGGCATTTGCTTTAACACCGACAATACGTGTGTGTTACATGTACCTGTCGTTGCGTTTTTAGATGATGGGGTACACATATTCTGTTTGAATCAAAATTATATGCAGGGGAAAAGTAGTGACATGTATACATGTACATGTATATAACATGTATAATAAATTACAAAGCACTTAAATGTAACAGCTTTACTGAAGTCTAGATCAATCACCAATCACCATTGTCATTAAATAACAGCATGAAAATGAAATAAAACCATAATTGATTAAACAGGGCTCATTAACATTAAATGTATTCTGTACCATTCACCTACCGTAATAAACTTTGGTGCCCAAAATGTATATTATTACTTCTTTCATGCTGCTGCTGCAGTTTAAACATTAAAGCATTATATACAACCTGTACATATGTATGTATGTGAACGAGGCCTAAATGTTGTTTACAATGTATCTTTCATCATTATCTCAAGATGTTAACCAGACTCTGAGGTTAAGTTCATGACATTTAGACAGGAACTTTTCTTTCCTCCAGTGGCTCAGGTCCAGGGTCTAGTCAAATTATGGGAAGAAAACAACATCAACTATCTTGTCTCATGCTCTACAGGCCTGTATTCATCAGCTCGAGTTTGCCAAATAGCCTGCTATTTACAGACTCGGGATATTATCCCGAAGCTCAAAATGGCGTTTTCACCAGACCGATACGCTCATCACGAATGGGTGCAACTTACACTGTAGCCCGCTATTTCCCAAATAGCGGGATATTTGGAAACAAGACCAAGATTTCTTGGGACATTTTCTCGATTAAATATCCCGCTAATTGCAACTGCAGGCTGGTGAAGACACAAATTAACTGGTTAATGTGCAATCGGGATAGTTCAAATAGCGGGTTATTTGGCAAACTCAAGCTGATGAGGACAGGCCTCATGACCTGATCCAACCTATGCTATAGGGATCCGACCCGTAGGGGATTTCATTCACATGCACCTCCTTTCCCTTGGAGGTACAAAGAGTCTCATAAATCCTTTCTGCAACAATCATTCCAAATTTTGTGGTTTGGCTCAAGAACCTTTCATTCAGACTTTCAGAGAATGAAAGCCTGTAAATAATATACCAGATGCCTCAGTAGAAAGGGCAACAGTATCCGCACACTCTGCATCCATTTTTGTTTTATGACTACATACATGTATCATTTGACGGCAGGAATATTAAAAAAGGAACATAAACATTGAGAGATTCAAAATCTTTGTTTTTTTTATAAAAATTTGCAATTTTGTCATCATTTCATCAACAACACCCTCACACATGTACAATGTATTGTATTTAGAGTCAGTACATTTTATTTTAGCTATGCTCAATTAAAAAGAATGTCTTTGTTGCCAATTTAAAGAACAGTATGTGATCAATTTAGCCTAAAAATAAATCCCGTCCTGACACCTGAGAGGGATCATATGATCTATAATACATGTACAAGTTTGGGCAAGTGAAACATGTATGGCACACATGCTCAACATCTGCCACTCAAACAATAGTAGATCACTTTAAAAACCACTTCAGAATATTCAGTATATACAAGATTTCAGGAGTTTCTTGAACTGGTCAACATACAATGTATGGAGCTATCTTCAGGATGGTACTGGTAGCAGAGCCCTCTATACACAAAGTTTGGCCAACTTGGTTTCACTGGGTAACAACATGGCATATATTCTTTTGTTTCGTGCTTGCCCAACAAAGCAGTAGTCGCCATATTGTGTCCAACTCGAACCAAGTTGGCCAAACTCTGTGTATAGAGTCGGTGCCAAGAGAAGATGGTGAGCATGTATAAAAGCAAAGGTACATGTATGCCTCTTCCCCATATAATGTATGATGATGATGATCCACAGCACATTTAAGACGCCATTTATCTATTTCAAACATTCAAAGACGCCCGCTCCTCAAATAGTTAAATGGACTACATGTACACATTTGCTCTAAAAGATGGATTTTGAGGCCTGCTTTCTAGCTTGTCGGTGTTGCAAAGAACATGAGGGAGGGCGTTCCAGAGGCGTGGAGTAACTGAAGAGGAGGCACGATTACTACAGTACATGTACATGTATACATCCAGAGACGTGTACGTAGAACTTGGAGAAGATATCTGCAATGCATTTTAGTTCTACAACACATGCTACATGTGTACATGTACAGTGTATGTAAAGCGACAACAACTGCTCCGTGTCCAATTTTCTATGCACTAAATCCTTACATCCTTAAATCCTTACATCTACATGTACATGTCCATGTATGTACCTAATATAACTATAATCATTACATCACTAAAACCAAATCACAACTCCCTTTATCTCACCTTTGACAAATGTTGAAGGAGCAGATATCGAACCACAATTCATATGTATCATTATTGATGACCATGTACAGTAATAACAGATTAAGGAGAGCGACAAAAAAAACTGACACATTGAAGTACTGGTTATTTGATCCTTGTGAGGTCACATGTACATGTAGAAGGAACTGTCTGCTAGTAAATTTATAATATATGTTTTCCCTTCTTCCTTAAAGATAAAGTTGAGTTCTGGTCATGTGATTGCATTGTGAGAGAAACGGTTTGGAATTGATCAGAAAAAGTTGATCATGTAGCATATTGTATTGTTGTGTACTGCAAGATTCAGAAATCACTAAAACGATAAGAAATTTGGCCTAGTCTTGGTAAAAGTATCAAGCACTGTACACAGAAAGATATGGGACTACACAAGTATGTGACATATGCTGTTACATGTCATATTTACAATATGGAGGCATTTGAAGAGCCATGCTTTTTAGGGAAAAAAATTCTCTGAAGTTCTTCCACACTTGAAAAATAACCAATGAAAACGCTCACAAATTATGTTTCACCTCTCCCCAGAACTCAACCTTCTCTTTAACTGAAGGCTCAAATAAAAGTTTATCCGTTTAAAGATGTTCTCTTTGTTTCTTGGGGGTGATAGCTCCACTTCATACATACACCTGTACATGTATATTTACATGTACATACCACATGTATTGTAATGTAAATGTATGTAGACGGCTACCAACTACATTATTCAAAAGATCTAAACGTTCCCTAATATGATGATTTCAATGATGTTTCCCAGCTAAGGCTTGTTTACAAAACAAAGTTATTATTATAAAAATTTAATTGTAAATCACAACATTAATCCAAGATCAAAACATGTCAAAGTCATTTAACATATTTGTCAATGAGTTTGTGTTTGCGTGTATCATTACATCTCCTGGCTGAGTGATGCATTCTAGATGCCCACATTTCAACTAAAGGCCACAGCCCCGCCCAACCACAGAAAGAGTGCCAAGTTTCTATGTGAAATAGTGACAAGGGCATGTTGGGACAGGCAACAAAACAAATCAAATGTCAATCGTAACCAGTCACCTTGATTTTACAAACAGCAAATCTGCCACAGCTGTAAACGTAAACATTTGGATGACGATTATAGCAGACCTACAAATCAGTAAATGTACATGTACATGTACATGTACTAATCCAGTTTGAACCTTGTATATTCCCTTCATCTAATTCTAAGATGAAGGTAATTTTAAGCCCCAAAATGTGTGAAATTTAGCCAATACGATCATACCAATTTAGCTCCGGCAAACTGAAGTAAGCAGCCAATTTTCCAATCGCCAGTGATTGTCGTTTTGGCAATTACTGCTTCCTATATGTCAGACAGCTGGTACAAACTGGCGGCTTACTTCAGTTTGCCAATTCTCATCTGAGGAAGATGTCTGAACTCAAGACATTGAAACTGTTACACGTAAACTTCCCTTTGGATGTCATAAAAGAACTTTAAAATCATTATTACCACCATCCTGATGGAGCTCTTTCATTAGATATCATACATGTTTACAGATTTCTATTCTCAGCAACAAGAGGGCAGCACATAGCAAGAGTCATTTTGTCCAACCAGAAAAGCACAAAGAAATTACCACAGGCAAAAATTAATGCTTTAAATGCCAAGTTTCCTGACGTAACGGTTTGGCAACGTTAAAGAGGGATTTACCCAGTAAGTCCTATTATACTGTTCATCCTTTACATGTAGAACTAGTTTTTATTTGTATATATCCTGTGGTTACATATTAATATTGTGTAGCAGATGTCTATGTTTTTGTTTCACTATCATGAGTAGTCTTACCATCAAGCAGTCGAGGAGGGTCTGTCTTTACTACATCACCATCTTTGCTGGAGTCTTCTATGATTCTGAATACAGACGGGATGATACGATGCAGAACAGTACTTGTTCGCTTTGGTAATGCAGGCTGCATGGTAGTAAAGAAAGAGAGAAGAGTTGTAATGAGGGCCAAGTCATACCCTTTTTCCTAAAACTGGTTAAATCAATATTTATAAATGAGCAGTTTTGTCATAAAAATATTGCATGCTCTAAGAAACTAAAAGAATAATCACTGAAATATCCAGCGAGAGCAAAACAGGCAGTATCTTCAAGCTTGACATGATGTGTACAATGTACCGGTAAGCATCTCTTTACGAGCAAGCATAATCTGCAAACTTTTTCAAGTACTTTTTAAATGTAGGATACTCAAACATATCAGTTCAATATGATACCATCTCTAATTCTCTGTCATCTCGATCAAGTAAAAATGTTCAGCTTTTTATTATCATCCATCCCATGCCAATGATCTCGCTCCTTTAAAACTGACACACACATTCAAGAACAGGCACTGACAATCCTGGCATATTGCTCCAAGTCGCTGCTGTATACCAGGTAGTCATACTGATAGTTACATGTGTTATTTTTGGTACCGGTATGTATGAAAAAATAAGTGAAAGTTACCCACTTTTAAGCAATTGGTGTGTTTCCAGGAACAGTGGCTAATTTATCCCTTTGGGCTTTCCCATTCATGTATGGTTAGCCGGGCTAGGTGCACGTGATAATATGAAATACATGTACTGGTATGATATTGATGATAATAGTGATTAGTTTAGCATACCTTAATAGGCGCACGCACAGAGTTCGCTCTGCTTACGCGCATTTTAACTCTAATTGCTATCATCGTAAAGTAGAAAACTGGCAACGCAAAAACATATTTTCTCGTGTAGACCACATGTATTTGCATTTTAGGCAGAACCAAAATTGTGAACTCTCATAAGAAGTCCGTGTTTTTTTTAATGTAAATCGCACGTTAACTCATTTAATACCATCAGGAACATGTTGAAGGAAGGTAGGCAACAGCGCCCTCCAGACACAGAGAACCTGTGGGGTCAAATTTTCCCTCGGCTCGCGCCACGCGTTTTTAATTTCTTGGCGAGAGGCCTGGTAGGCAAATCGCTATCACTCCCGGTAACAAAATCTCATATTTTTGGTTAAATTATTGACTGATTTCGAAGTACTTTGTATGAGCAGAAAAGAAGAGTCCACTACGAACTCTGAAGCCAGTGTGCAATGTTCGTCGGGTGCGGTAAAGGGTGATTTTGCTACCTACCCCTCTTCGTGCAGGGGTATGGGTGCCAATTAAGATTTAAGGTTAGGCAATATCAATATCATATTTCATATTATCACCTAGGCGCATATTTTTATTATTGGCTATTGTATGAGTTATAATCTGATTCTGACAAGGGGGGATTATGATTTTAAAGGCCACAGATGCAGATCTAAACATCGGCTTTTTTGGACCAGGATGGAAGCCATAGCCAGTAGGGGCGCTGGTCCGAGAATGGGGATCGTCCTCATAAACAAGGATATCCTCATAAACGAAGACAAAATGCGTCCTCAAAAATAAGGGTTGTCTGCATTTTCGAGGACGTTTTTTTTCATCGGTGCTCTGGGGGTTTCATGTTACAGAACGGCCCGCTGGCGATGCCAAAAATGGATTCCCCGGGGGAAAATAACCCTAGTTGTCCGTCTACTTTTATGGGTTGTCCGTCTTCCCAAGGATTTATTGCTCATAATGTGAAGGTCTCTGTACAAAGTCAATGTAAATTGCATCAAGAAAATCATTGCAGAATCTGTTTTTTGCATCGCCAATGCGCCGATCAAAAATATGAAACTTCGGCGAAAATGCAGACGGTCCTTATTTTTGAGGACGCATCGGTCCGTGTTAAAGAAGACGATCCTTGTTTATGAAGACGATCCTTATTCTCGGACCAGCGCCCCTACTGATAGCCAACACCACTCTAAACATGACAAAATTTTGTATTCATTGCACAACAAAAAACAAAAACAAACAAACAAACAAAAACAAAACAAGACCAACAAATATTTTTAAGATTAAAGGGTTTTTTAAAACAAAAATAAATATGCTTTCACAATTTCAGGCTCCAACAAAACAACTCCAGCCGAATAAGTAAAATACATTTCCACAGATGTCTCATCATCATCTCAGCTCAGACTACAACAATCATGACAATGCTGCATCATCATACATGTAGATGTAGTATCAAAATAACAATCTTCAAAGTTCAGACGTAGAGAATATAGTCGTAGATCGTGCAAATATAGTCCAGCTGCTCAACATCCAATACCAGCCAGTCGACACCATGGGCCCCGGCCCGGTCCGGGCGGCCGCTGATGCGGTAAGCTAGTGGGTAGAAAAGAGCCACAGAATCGTCGCGCGCTACCAGTACCACTAGATCTAGGCAGTGCCAGGCAGTGGGAGTGACAACAATGTAACTTGTGGTGCTTACCTTCTGTTTCTTTTTCTCTTCTTCTGCTACGTACAAACTTTCATTCAAATATGATTTGAATGAACTGGTATTTCTGTTTAGAGACATACTGAATTCTGAATGACGAAGGAACCAATATTATATAAAAGTAAATTAGAAAACGGTCTTGAAG
Source organism: Strongylocentrotus droebachiensis (assembly GCA_035222895.1). Lineage (NCBI taxonomy): Eukaryota > Metazoa > Echinodermata > Echinoidea > Camarodonta > Strongylocentrotidae > Strongylocentrotus > Strongylocentrotus droebachiensis. The sequence continues at coordinate 75,392 of JAVYIG010005447.1, forward strand.
TATGATGATACCGGTGGACGTAAATACCTATCTGTCCACCGCCATGTTTCCATTGCATTGACAGGTCAAAAGGTCATCCAGTCGACGGGCGTTTCACATACATGCACTTGTGTAGCTAGCCTTGAATTACAGCCTTTGTATTTGAACGAAATTTCATCACATGACCACGCCTTTTTCAAGTTCTAACATCTCTCGCTATGATGGATATTGTAGACGGCGATCCTGGAGGACCCCCCCCCCCCCCCAATTTCATTTGCAGAACAATAATATGCACGATTTTTAACATATTCTTCATTTCAGTTGAAGTCTATCCGCCTTTCTGCTCGCAAAAGGGAAATTCCCATTTTTAAATTATACGTTGAGATAGAAGAAGGAATTAAACGAGGTATCTGCAGGCCACTTCTCACGAATTTCAAGTTTTAAGTACAACTTAGGAGGAAGAAATACTTCAAGTCAAACAGTTCTTTCCTAGTAGACGGAAACGCCAAATCACCGGCCCTCGAACATATTATTTAAGAATTAAATTCCACTTGATTCCAACCCTTATCATTTACCAATACATAGTAAATTAGTTTCTGGGGGTTTCTTCGGGAAATGTAGGCCTATATAATAGGACCTACGTTCTCCTATATGATAACACACAACACAAGATTTTAGTTATTCGAAGTTATGAAAGTTGTTGTTATAGTTCAAGGAATATAGGGCTACTATTTTGAGTCATTGGCGGCCTAAGGGCTACCCTTTCCAATCAAAATCCCCCCCCCCGTAAAAGAACACAAAAATGGCAGTCATATACAGCCATGATGACATATTTGAATAAAGTCATATCATATATCATTGGACTGAGGTTACTGGTGCTCTCCTTTCCGATGCATTCGCCAGAGTGCCCCAACTAGACAATACTATTTTAAAGTCACATTCCGAATACCCCCCTCCCCCTTCCTTCACTTCGCGACGCCCCTTGCACAATTATGTTAAAATTCGGACAAAGGTCAGACTGGGGGCTGTACACGATTTTATGATGAGGAAAATGCAGAGAGGTAAGAGGCAGGGCGGGTAAAGGGTACGGAAACAGTGTCGTGTTCAACATGGATATCCCGCCCCAACCCCACCTCTTCAGTGGCGGATCTAGAGGGGGGCACAGAGGGCACGCCCCCCCCCCCCCGACCCAACAAAAAATTAGTCCCCACTGAGCGAATTTTCAGGAGCAAAACAAGAAAATACATTTTTATAATGTATCAGATCATTCTCGTTATGTTCAATTTGACACTAATAGCGTATTTGAAGGAGGCGCAATTAGGGAATTTTGTGACAGAGAAAAAAAACTGCGACCAAATCGTTACACAGTAAGTCAATAAGTTGGCACACTGTACTTGAAAATAAAATTTACAATTTAGATACAATAATCATAGTTTTTAAAAAAATATAATAATAATCTGCTCGATCGCAACAGACCCTCGCACTTACTGTTAAGCACACTATGTATATTGCCTAATGATGCCATATTTGCAAGTTGTAACTAACGAAAAGGGGGGCATGAGGCGCCCCTTTTTTATAATTTGATGATTGCCTTGGATTTCCGTAAGCTTGAAAATATGTTGCCCCTCCAGAAGGCCAAGGTCTGGATACACCATCGCCGTGATAGTTAAAAAATTTCCAAACTGAGGGGGCTCAGGTCATAAGTGCATGTATATAAGCGTGGATGGCATTATTTTTTGACTAAGGGATCATTAATTTGTTGGATATCGGTTAGGGATTGACTATTGATCCAAAATGTTATAGACAATTATTACTACCTGTATACTTATTCGTTAATAAATAATTATTTAATTCTATATTTGTTTTGTACCCCCCAATGAGTGCCAGTGAACGCCTGGAACACTTTTGAACAGGGTAGACTTGGGTTTATTCAATCTATAGAGCCATATTATGAAAGATTTCTTCTAAAATAATAATAGAAATAATATTACAGACAATTGATAAAACTCACATTATTTAAAAAGATAGAGATTCACACTTATTTTATGCTGATAAAATTGCAATCTAGGAACTTAATGATAATCGACTTAATAAGACTGTGTCCACGGTGAGTTACATAATGATCTTCTTCTTCTTTTTCATCCTCTCCTCCGCCTATCCTCATGGGCTTCTTCCTCCTCCTCCGCCTTCCTATTCGTCTTTTTGTTTCGTCTTTTCCTTCTTCTTCTTCTTCTTCTTCTTCTTCTTCTTCTTCTTCTTCTTCGTCTCCTCCTCCGCCTTCCTCTTCGTCTTCTTTTTTCGTCTTTTCCTTCTTCTCCTCATTCCCCTTCTCCTTCTTTTTCTTTTCCTTCTTCTTCTTCCTCCTCCTCCTCCTCTTCTTCTTCTTCTTCTTCTTCTTATTCTTATTCTCCTTTTTCTCTTCCTCCTCTCCTTCTTCTTCATCTTTTTCCTTTTCAACAATAATACCAAGTACATTTGGCTGACTGAGTTGATGCAGTCTTTATCCTTAGCTATGTTTTACAAGCACACCGTTTTCTCCCCTCCTGTTCCGTGTTCAATATTATTACTACTTTTAAAATAATTGTACATTTCCCCATAAAATTGGTTACTTTCTCCAACTGTAAGACTTTCTTTGATGATTTTTTTTTGATGACATACAGCATCGGTAACAGTGTCAATGCCCTGCGTGTATACCTTGTGCCAAAAACGAAAAAGATGTCAATTATTCAGAAATAAGAACTGGATATAATCTTATTGGGCCATGTTGCGAATAGAGAAGGGGCTAGTCTGATTTAACTCTCCCGTGGGGAAAAGTATATGTTAGAAGACAGCAAAGTCAAATGATTATCTTTCAGCTACACAGGTCGTCGAAGCGGTGCATATATGCATGACTTGCCGAAAAGTTAAAAAAATGTTGATGATAAGATGTTTATTCATCATTCATACATTCTCGGTTCAAAAGGGGACAAGGGGAGCTCAACCCCCCCCTAATTTTTCGTTATTATAAATTAAGTTAAGCGTGACACATAAATGAAAGTAAGAATCTCTAAGCCCCAGCGCCCCCCCCCCCCCCCCGACAAAAAAACACTCTAAAACCGCGCCTGATAAACGTTGCTTATAATTATCAGTTATTCTCTCCTCCTTGTTGTTATTGTTCATGTTTATTCTTGTGTATCCTTAATTCTCACGGTCCATATAACTTTGTATCCTACTTATTGGAGTAAATTCCCTTCCCATTTAGATAGGTATTTAACTAATGCAATTATTAAAGGAAACCTAAACCCAAAGAATAAGTGTAGGTATTCTGAAAACTGAGATGTATTTCTGCCCTTTGATGTACAATATTCCTTACGAAAATGAACAAGATATAATTATAAATGAAGATATTCCTGGCATGATGTGATGCCTTTCAGCATGATATGGGCGCAGCCATTTTCTTGAAAATGTGACGTACCTGTTGAAGTTGTACATGTATCATACACCAAGCTTTAGTTGGAAAGAATTTTTAAATCAATAACGAAATCTTTACTTTTCAATAAAAAAAAATAATGACTGAGATGATAGAAATTATATTAGGTGAAAAATAAATAATAGGGGTACAATTGTAACAAACTTCATTTATAGCAGTTGACAAATCTATTTCATTGATGAGAAAGCTTTACCCTAGAAGAGCACTAACTTATTTATGCAATTTGCGTTCTTGCAATTAGAGTACAAAGGATAACAGCAGGTGAATGAAATGCTTCATCACCACACACGTCTGGGAAGCAGGCGCGGATCCAGGATTTCTTAGGGGAGGGGGCCCAACTTTCTTCATTTTTTTTTGCTCCCGAAAATTTGAAAATCGCGCCGGCCGAAAAGTCGCTCAGTGGGGGGGGGGGGGGGGGGGGGGGGGGTAGTGAACACATTTTTTTTTTTTTTTTTGGTCCTCGAAAATTTTTCGATTTGCACCCCCCCCTTGAGCGCCAGGGGGGGGGGCCCAACCCCCAAAAAAGGTAAAAATCACGTGATTTTACATGATTTTTTTCTCAAGGGGGGGGGCCCGGGCCCCCCGGGCCCCCCCCTGGATCCGCCACTGCTGGGAAGAAGCATCCATAAATTTGAATACATTTACTTGATAAACGACTTCGCATAGTACGTCACATTATCAAGAAAATGGCGATGCCCATGTCGTGCTGAGAAACTGTACTTTATTTTTGCTTTATACCTCTCTCATACACTTTGGTGGGGAATCTTGTATATTTATGGGCAATAATATAATAAATCTCTCAGAATAAGTAAAGTTATTACTTGGGATTCGGTTTCCTTTAACCCTTACTGTACTGGGGGGGCCTGGGAGGCCCCCCTCGACATTTTCGGAGATTGCGCCGCAACCGCTTGGAATTTTGAATTGTTGTTTCATGACTTTTTTCCCTCAAGTCTTACGCACATTTTGATACCATTTTCGTCAAAATCGGATATACCTGTAAGGGGTTACATAACAATTAGTATGCGCATGTCATCAAAAAAAAAAAAAAAAAAAAAATCCATCAAAATTTGCATAAATTATCATTATTAATTACATTAAAATAACTTTTTTGTGTTTGAAAAAAAGTTTCATATGAATAATTAGTTTCAACATTAAAAAAGTGGAGTTTGACACGTTTTCTGTAAAATGCATAAAATTAGCTCATTTTGCATAATTAATTAGGCTAACGACAAAAATTTGCATATTCGGAAAAAACTAATTATACCATCTTGTTCCTTACGTAAATATCTACAAACATGCAAATTTTCGTGTTCATCGGACAATCGACGGCCGAGATCATAGGGGGGGGGCCTCCCAGGCCTCCCCCCCCCCCCCCCCAGTCAGTGGGTGCTCAAAATAGCCCAGTACAGTAAGGGTTAACAACGTTTAATAATAGTCTACATCACATTAGATGTATTATTATACAAAATGTGTGCCCACCACATCATCGTAAAGGAAACTACTCAAAGCATAAAATTGCTTAACAATGCTTAAATAAATGTTGTACTGCTTCGTATTAAAGGGCTTTACAACTTTGAAACTAACGGTGAAAAAAACACGAGAATTTTAGATGTGTTCCGAGGATCACTAACATTTAATGAAAGTAACTAGCTGTAATCATGATTATATTAAATTATAATGTCAAATTTGCTTTGGTGTAAAGATATTTCAACAAAGACAGGAAAATAAAATGAAAAACACGAGGCGACATTTTCGCATACTAAATAGCGATTTCCAACATCTGGAATCAGTAATTGATAATAACTTACAAAGTCAGCAGGATGCATTTTAATGTTAATCATGTGAATACATATCTGTCTGTCTCCTGTGCAGTCTGTTTCAAATAAAGTTTTTGTTTGCTTAATGAGGCTCATCTTTTTTAAACATATAATCATGGGCGTCAATCCTTACGTACTACCTATTGTTCAGGAGGGGGGGGATGAATGAATAGATCACCCCCCCCCCCCTGAACATTTTTGAATTTTGAATTTGAATTTGAATTTCTTTATTGTCGTGTATCAATATTACAGATCTACGCCCATGCATATAATTATGCTTTCTTCTTCTTTCCTCGTCGTTCTTTCTTCCTGCTTAGTTACTTCTGATACTTTTAATTCACCCTACCAAGAATATGCAAAATATGCACCACCGTCTGACTGAAAATATGAAGAAGTAGGTAAAGATAGGTCTCTTGTAGGACTACAAAAGTGCATGGTCATTTAGGGAGTCATTATTTTTAGTTATTACTTCGTTTTGGCGTGAAAACCGACACTAAAAAACAAAACAAATAACTGAAACACAAAAATCAACATAAACGAACAAAAAGTGGAATCCACTCTCGAAAGAGTAATCAATCCACTACTTTGGAGTGGATTCTAGTATAATTTTGGAGTGGATTCAACTCCAAAACGATCGCTGATATGACCCCTGAACGAGTTGATCTGTCTGATCATCACGTTTTATATAGTAGGGAGAGTAGAAGTGTTGTACTTATTATGCACATGTACAGTGATCTTTCTCCCTTGTTCAAAACTCAGGGGCGCACCCCAGATTCACCCCATGACGAATACGTCATAATATTATGCTAGTAACAAGAAACTTAAATATGCCAAATGGCCACGATGACTATATGGAAGTAGACCTAGTTTGACATCATAATATCTTCTCCATGCCAGATCCGGTTGCCTAACGAGAAATGTCAATCTTAGACTCTTACTCACCATGACCTGCTTGCTCACCATGTTGATCTATAGAGTCGAAATGTCTGACCTAAATCGGTCAGTTTCTTTCTGTAAGACGTAATATTCACCTCACCCAAACGTTAATGGTGTTTAAATGAACCTGTGTAGTCATTTATTTAATCATATATACGATCTATACTACTATGCTCATTGTATTTTCAATGCCAGCCTTCGCATTTATCTGTGTAGACATATATATCAAAGTCTATATGATACACAAGTAGTAACTTGTTTTCTCAAAACACGGAATTTGAACTTTGCACTTACCCAGCTTAAGAGACCAAAGTGTGACATGAAATTATTATTTTCCATGATCCTGAATGAAGTATATTTAGTATCCAATATAGTCAATAGTCCTGATCAATTAATTGATCAAGTGCCGGGCAACTATATAAACGCCCGTGGGAGAACGTTTACTATCCGTAGCACAGAAAAATACACTCAAACGTGTATGAGAGGTGCAGAGGTGCACCTTAGTATCACGGGCATGCAAGGATGCTCACACGCATCTATAAAATAATCAGCAACCTAGATCGCTGTTTGTGAAGTGTTTCAAACTTCCAAGTTCACATCTGCTTATTCCAAACTATCCAAGGCTGATTCAGAAAAGGTCAGAGGCGAACGACACCATAACCTGTTGCAGACAATCGCCTCATGCTATCAAAGCATGAACGTTTCTGTGATGTCTTCCGCGTGTCTGCATTAAGTTCGTCCATGAGAGAGAGGGACAACAAAGTTTGAAGAAAGTTAGACAGCGCGAAAGAACGAGCGGTGAAAAGCACATCCGATTCGTAATTGCGCCTGCATGTGTTGCAGTTGGCCCTAGCTACTGCACTAGGTCGAGTAGATACGTCTTTGCCAACGGATCCCGTCTGATGATGAGTGATCGGGTAATACAGACAGTTGCGACAGACGAACAGGGAGAGAGGGAGAAGGAGAAAGAGAGAGAGAGAGAGAGAGAGAGAGAGAGGGGGGTGGGGGTGGAACTCCAAGAGACAAAGAGATACACCGTTAGAGAGGCAGAGGTATGCAGAGAGAGGTGGGGAGCCAAAGAGAGAGAGAGAGGAAAGGAGAAAGAAAGTGAAGGGAGAAAGAGCTAGAGAAAGAGAGTGAGAGATAGAGGGGGGAGGAGGGGGGGGGGAGATGGAACTCCAAGAGACAAAGAGATACACCGTTACATGGTTAGAGAGGCAGAGGTATGCAGAGAGAGGTGGGGGAGCCACAGAGAGAGGGAGGGAGAAAGAAAGTGAAGGGAGGGAAGGAATGTGAGAAGGGTTCATATTTACATAAAATTATCTATTAAACGTACACTCACCTTTATTTTCAGTTATTGTTGGAGGTATTAGGACGGTAGTTATATCATAAATGTATATAATATCATTCGATTAGGAGGACCTTAACATACAATGCAGGGGATTTTTCTTTTTTCTTCATAAATAGACTTCATAATTCCGCATAATATTATGCTAGGATATTAATGCTAGATAAGATTATTTTTATCATCTGTATGACACCATGGCAGGAATTAAACCCCAAAAATGTTTTCATGTATAATTTCTATTTGCTTGTATTTCGTGCATTGCCATAGCTCCTTGATTTTGTTGTGCTGTACCCGGCTGTTTTTAGTGTTGCTATGTTTAGATATCTTCATTTTTGTAAGGTTCGGCTGTTGTGTGATGTCATATTTTCTGGCTGCTGTACTTTAACAAGCAATGTTAAGAATGTTATTGTCAATATGTTACCATTATGATAAGATTATCGTATTTGTTTAATTAATTCTTCAAGTTTTTGTATTAAATTCATCATTTCATTTTAATGGGGAGGGGGCCTCAGTGAAAATTAACCACTGAGTTTGACAAAGTTGAAGCATATACATAATAATCAGATTTTATTGAAATAGCGTGGGTTTTTGTACGAAAATAGGGGGAATTAATAAATAATTTTAGGGTATTCAATATGCTGTGAAAGGTTGATTCTCTTTTTTTTATCAGATGGTATATCAATTGAATTTTTGTTGTTGTAAAGTACTCGAAAGGTAAGTTCAAGGGAGGAGAAAATATCCGGAATGGTTTTAAGATTGCTCTATGTTGCAACAGTTGTCAAATAGATTTACAAGTTCGAGGGCGGATCAGGGGAGATGGGGTGAGGGGGGGGGAGGATCGACCACTTCCCTCCCTCTTTTAATAAGTAGCAAACTTTTGCGTTGCGCTTTCGAGGGATACGCGGGCTTTATAGGTTTCCGAGGACCCCCCTCTCCCCACACACAACACCCTCACGCACACAGTGGGGGTGTTTCATCAACTAAAATCGATTTCGATTTTTAAAAATCGATTTTAAGATCGATTTAAGGGTTTAATGAAACACCCCCTGGTTCCGCTTTAGTTTGCTTAGCAGTCTAAATAAAATGTTTAAAAAGTGGGGAACAATACTTGTATATATTTATATACAAAAAGATAACATAACGTCCTAAAAAAGTTCATGATCTCGTACACTCTTCCTAAACAATAGCCATCATTTTTCATTCCTGATTATGTTCTTTAATCATAGTCTTTAATCAATCTTGATTGTTCGCAGTTTTCTCTGTCGATTTTTAATAATGGCATTTCACATTCACCAGTTTGGTAGGAATGGCCTTACTACAACAAGCTCTTATTGACTCAATAGTCTCTGCATGTAAATCGTCGCTGTAAACAAAATTGTATGCCCCTTATACACTCAGGATGTGTCATGTTAAGCAAGGTCCTAAATGTTAATTAGTCATCATCGCTGACTCTATACTTGTCCTCAGTTATAACGTCTTAATAATCGCCCGGATATTGCAGGTGACGAGGTTTCAGACCTTTTTAAAAATTCACATGCAGACTGATCATCATAGCCTTCCATTTTATACAATGTTATGACGGAAAGCTCTTACGTGAGGTTTCGCTACATAGTGGTTACTAGTTTTAATGTCTCACCTTTTAAGGGGCTGGGGCGGGGGGCGGAATTTTCGATATTTGTGTTCGTCGACCCTTCCCTTCCCCTATATTCGTGACGAAAACAACTAGGCCAGTGACCCGTCCTCGGTGAAGAAGTTTCTATCACGTTGTGTTCTACTAGAATTGTTGAAGAAAAGTTGTTTGCTTTTACTTAATTCATTTTTTTAAAGCAATATTTCCTTTTTTCCAGAGTATGTACCCTACCTTTATCATCAGTTTGCCATACTGAGTTAACGATTTTTGGTATTCTCTTTTTTGAGTATTTTTTTCAACATAATAATGGACCTTAAACATAACTTCGAATTCGTCTAAAGTAGATCATTTCAACTGCATGGCAAAACGTAAATTAGAGCATCCCAATAAAACTTGTTAAAATGCCAAGAAATTGTTATCCATGTTACGGCCCTTAATACGCATATAACACGCCCCTCATCAGGCGATGACGTATTATCATGACATCATAACCATGCAACCAATCCTAATACTTAGAAAAACTCCTCTCTCATCAATAGAGCAGGGGATATAATACCTCAGAAAGAAACTGGTAATAACATTTATGTCAGCAAAACAAACTGTGGATGATTAGATGCAGTATAGTGTTAGTAGTAGTAGTATCAATAGTAGTAGAAGTAATAATAATAATAATAATAATAATAATAATAACAATAATAATAATTCTACATTTATATTGCGCACAACTCTGCCAACATAATGGCACTCTTTGCGCACAGATCAACAAATCAAATACATTATAAGAATATGGTCAACAAATCAAATACATTACAAGAATATGGTCAACAAATCAAATACATTACAAGAATATGGTCATTAATCAAAATTCAACAAATTATGCTACAAAATGAAAAGGCGACAAATGGTCAACCTATAACTACAGATACAACTAATAACCAAAATTAATACAAAATATTCTAACTCAGACAATAATCCTAACACTAACAGTACGCCTTATCAACAAGGTCTTCAATTTTTGTTGAAAGGTTCTAATTGATGAGCTCAACTTCAAGTCCAAGGGTAGGGCATTCCAGGCAAGTAGTAGTAGTAGTAGTAGTATCAGTAGTAGTAGTAGTAGTAGTAGTAGTAGTAGTAGTAGTAGTAGTAGTAGTAGTAGTAGTAGTAGTAGTAGAAGTAGTAGTAGTAGTAGTAGTAGTAGTAGTAGTAGTAGTAGTAGTAGTAGTAGTAGTAGTAGTAGTTGTAGTAGTGGTGGTGGTGGTGGTGATGGTGGTGGTGGTGGGTAGAAATCGTAATAACGATAATAGTAGAAGTAGAAGTGGTACTCCTACTACTACTATTAATAATGTATATTATAATAATGATGATAATAACAACGATATTAAATTGTATACTATTATATACTACTATATATATATAATATAATAATGAATTAGTATTGCACAAATACATGTTAAGTGCGCTTTACAATTAAGTTGACAGAATCGATAAGTCAGATCATGGATAATATTGAGAATTATTTTGTTATTACAATCAACTCTTTGGAATTATTTTGTTAGTCCGTAATCGTGTGGAACTTAATTAACATGTATCACCTCCCATACCATTATTACGTCATACTAAACTTGAAAGTAGAACATTTACGTGGGCCCAGAGAAAGTGATTTCAAGATTTAAAAAGGAAAAACATTGCCAAACCGAGTTAATCCTGTTTGATACCCATGACTGATGACTTTGTTTGGTAAACAGACACCATAACCGCAAGTTATGAACAACGGCAAACAGGTTGCTATGGACAACGCTAGAAGTGTCATTCTTTTTGTTTGTTTCGTTCTAATCGTTTTTTTTAATAATTTTAATACGTATCATTTTGAATCATATTGCATATAGGAACGCGAAAGGAAACATAATCTTAAAGCAGTCTGAAGGACTATTCTCAAACTTATGCGAAATGGGGTTTGTGATAGTTTGGCCAACTCGATGGTTGATTATTGTTTCACCTGCATGACTGCTAAGAAAGCATGCTTGAAAGTATAGGAGATCGACGGCTTTATAAGTCATCTTCGAGTGACTTGGTATAGAGGATTTATGCCTTAGCGAAAGCACGATGAAATTGAGGTGGGTTTCGAACCCGGGACCTCTCGGTTATACGAGACCACTGCTCTGTACCACTGAACCATCGCGCCTAGCTCCTCGACTTGGTTTCACTTTGTCACAACATGCGGGTATTTCTTTTGGTTGTGCCTTAATTCGCCTAACAAAGTGGTATTCCCCATAAATTATTGTAGCCAACTAGCTCCGGGATTGCACTTGTTTGTGACATGGTTCTATAGCATATCCAAACAGGGGCTCATAAATTCCACATCTTTCCCAGAAAACATGATCACTTTCATTTAACGAAACGAAGGCGTACTTTCTCGCCCATGGTGCAATTTCCGCTGAAAATGTTGACGATGTTCCAATTATTTGAACAAGTGCCTTTGATGACGTCGTAGGGTGATGTCGTAAGGTGATGTAGTCATCGTGCTTTGTTGTTGTTCAGTACGAGATAACATAACTTATTGGAAATTAATGAAAACAAAGAATTTGTTGGTGATACTCAAGGGAAATTCGAAGTAGGCCACTCTTGATAGCAGAAAAGGCTAGTCGAGAAATAATAGTTTAAAAAGAAGAATTACGCTTTAATAAGTGCAGCTGCATTTTTAAATCATTGTTTTCTTTCCTGTAATTATTGTGTTAAATGTACTAGTGGCGTATCCAGTGGAATCAGTGCACGCTCAAATCCCCCGCCCCTCGAAAGGGAACAATAATCCATAAAACCATTTTGTTTTGAAAGGAACCGGTTTCGTAATATTGCCTCTTTGGTGGTGATCATAATGCTTTTGGCGATGTTGGGTATATTTTAGACTTCTTTTGCCAAACTATATACAGTTTTCATTGTTTAATTTTTTTTTCTCTTTTCGTCATTTCATAGAAATAGAATTTTAAAAATTTGAAATTTCCCGAACATTTACCAGATCTGTGATTTTGTTTACGCAAGTGCAACATCACTGTTTTGATAGTGGGATGACCCCGGAGATACTCACGAGACAGATCAATGGGGAAAACCTACTGGGGGAAAGTGAACAAAGTTTTTTTCATTGTGAAATATTTTACTGGTTATATATAGTGAAGTGGCGTTCCTGCAACAATAATTTCATCAAGCTTCATTGAAAAAGGTGCTCTCACCATTGTGTTGTAGAGTTCGTACTCCCATCATGATAATCTTCTGTTCAGCTGAGGTCAGAAATATTTACTTCTCCAAAGCTAAACCATGGACCTTACATAGGGTCCATGGTTAAACCTGACCGTCAGAGACTCAGAGGAGGTCAAGTGACAACACGATGATTGGAATCACGAGTTGTTGGCAAGGCATGGGATTCGTTATACGTAATATGAATTTGCAAACATTTTTGGAAGGATGACGCGCTTGTTTACTTCTATCTCAGACCTTGATTACAACAAAATAAAAAGGAAGACGCACTTCGTTAGGACTCTTATATTAATCGACTGATAATTCAATTCAACTCGATTAGAACTTTTCTATCAATCGACTGAAAATTCAATTCAACTCGATATAATATCTAGTTGAATTGAGTTATCAGTCGATTAATATAAGAGTCCTAACGAAATACGTCTTCCTTTTGGTTGTTATCAAGGTCTGTACGTTCAACATGGATATCTAATTCGTTCATATTTATGTAAAAAGAAAAAGAAGAAAAGGCTCAGACATGTGAAATGGCACCTGGCCAGAATACTCCCCAGGGAGCGACGCTTGTGCACTAGCATGTGAGGATTAGCAAAGGTACTACTATACCATTATACTAAGAGTCAATTATAATTACACGAATTTCGTGTACACAAAGAGCTGCAGGGTATTCATGAATATATTAATAAAAAAGCAAACATTTCATATTTCAAAAGGGTAAAATAGTGAAAAGGGAATTATATTGAAACGAAACCCAAATCCTAAACGTTTATCTTTGCCTTTGGGAGAAACAAAAAAGAGCAAGGGAAATGTAGGATCATGGATATGGCAATTGTATAACAAATTAATTAAAACATCGATACTTTATCAACTTATTCGTGGTTACGTTATAAGCTAATTACTTACAGAAAGGAATTGGATCGCCCATTATAGACCTATTAAAATATCGGTATCGATGTGTTACTTCCGATTTAATCAACCTTAATTAGAATCTTCGTAAGAGTCAAGAACATTTAATCAGTTTTATAATTAGTAATCACGAGATGGAAGTAACATAAACAGCCCAGAATAGTCACAGAAGGACGTACACAAATTTTGAAAGTGCCTGAGAAGACTTGTAGATATTTTTAATAACAACTGTTAGTGGGCTACTGAGCTATTTATGTTGCATTGTGAAGCGTACCACTAAAGGAGGAATTTGGTTGCCACATAATCAGTAATCACGAGATGGAAGTAACATAAACAGCCCAGAATAGTAGTCACATAAGGACGTACACAAATTTTGAAATTACCTGAGAAGACTTGTAGATATTTTTAATAACAACTGTTAGTGGGCTACTGAGCTATCTATGTTTTATTGCGAAGCGTACCACTAAAGGAGGAATTTGGTTGCCACATAATCAGTAATCACGAGATGGAAGTAACATAAACAGCCCAGAATAGTAGTCACATAAGGACGTACACAAATTTTGAAATTGCCTGAGAAGACTTGTAGATATTTTTAATAACAACTGTTAGTGGGCTACTGAGCTATTTATGTTGCATTGTAAAACGTACCACTAAAGGAGGAATTTGGTAGCCATTGTCATCTATCAAAACTGAAATCGATGAAGAATTCATCGTCATTAACGGGGAAAAATGCCAAGAATCGTTTTGGCTTACAACTTGAAACAAAATCCTTTATTTCTGCATGTCTCTTATATTCATATACGACAATATCATGAACACATGAAAAGCGACTCAGCATGCTCGAGGGCAATTTAAATACCCCATTGTGTATCCTGTAGAAATCGTGTTTGGATGACGTACGTACGTCATTGTAATGTTGACACATTCAAAAGGTAACTGACTACTGATATTCCCTTAGCTTTGTTTTTTCGAAAGTCTTTGCGATCGTGTTAAACATTTCCTCGCTCCTCTACTATTGGAGAGGTTCGTTTCTACATGTGTAATTTTTCGAACGTCAAACAATTTCAATTTTATATTTAGGTCCAAAGTCAGATCAGAGAGGAAGATTCCGAGGACAGCGGATGTTGATTCCCGATCACCTGCAGAGAAAGAAATAACCCCCTATTCTTGCTATTCTTTGTCTCTCTCTCTCTCTCTCTCCTCCATCTCCCTCTCCTCTCCCTCTCTCGTCCTCCCTTTATCATCTCGCTCTCTCTCTCTCTCTTTATCCCTCTCCTCATCTCTCTTTCTACGTCTCCCCCTCTCTTCCCCTTCTCCAGCCTTCCTCAACCTTTTCTCCCCCTCTCTCCCTTATCATGTCTCGATTTATCTATCTCACTTCTTTTCCTTCCCTCTTTAAGATTCAGCTATCACACGAACATCCCGTCCACCCTGTTTAATACACTCCAGTCTCCGGCCTAGTTTCTTGTTCACATTTTCTTTCCAATAATTACCTCCCATCTCCCCATGCTGACACCGTCTTTTCATCGAAATAGTGACTTTTAGATTGAATGGACGAGAACACGACGATCAACGCCGACTGCCATGCATGTCAACGTACTTAACTGCCGATGTTGACTACAATTAGAAATCTTTTAGATTGCACTCCGGCGACGATATACATGCATGCAGGAAGTAGCACTATGAACATCACGGACAAAGAAAGAGGACAATATATACAGTTGCTCATTCTACCCTCAACAAAAGAACATCCCTTCATTGCTTTTATGTAAAAATGTGTAGAACAGGTGAATATGCATGTTTTACATAATAGCAGGGAAGGGATGTTCCTTTGTCTACCTGAGGAACTGTATATTTTATGCGCACGCGGCATACTAGTACCTTGAGCATGTAAAGGCGCTATATAAATATCAATATGTATGTATGTATGTACAGGGATGTACTAGATTTATGAAAATCAAGGTTGACGCATTCTCGATCGCTGACTGAGACAACGTAACGCATGCGCAGTGCCTCAAAATGACGTCACACGTTGCCGTCAAAGCTGTTGATGTGCAAATCTAAAAGTCCCTACTGTTTCTTCCTTTCAGCCCGACACTCCTCCCTATCTTTTTCTCACTGTGTATTGTTTTCCTCTCGACTTTACGTATTTTTCTCTTAAAATGTTCTCCTTTTATCTCTTTTATCGCCATCACGCCTTCAGCTCGATCTCATATTCCTCCCTAGTTTCTTCATCCAGTTTTCACTTCCATATCATCCCTCGCAAACATAATTCTTTTTATCTCTTCAATCTCAACTCTCTCTACTCCTCCTCTACTTCCGTCCTCTCTTTTGTTGCTGTATTCCTCCCAAACCATTTGGAGTTTCTGTCGAGTCTCTTCTCTTCCACCCTCCTCACACCCGCTCTCTCTATCCACATGCTCTTACAAATTCCTATCATTCTTTTTCTTTCCATGATCCGTGAATCTTGACTTCACAAAAAACCACTGGTCAGCTTTGTTTTAAAGGAAGTTTAAAAGTGTTTTTGTTTCTTTTATAAATTCACAAAATATTTTCTCCAAGACTGAGATTGACATTGACATCAACAAACATAGACTTTGAATTAGTATGACATGTAGTCATGTTATGACAACACATTAAACAGCTCCCACAAAAAGACCCCTCCCCCACCCCCAACTTGTTCTAATTTACAGTAAAGGTACACAAATCATTTCAAGAAATCTGAAACATGATGTAGTCCGTTTCATACATATGCTATCACCCCTACGTGCCTATCTTATTCTTTCTATGGCTGGCTGCAAGGCAAAACAGGCCATTACCCATTATACCTGTAATTTCATATATCTTGAATGTCAAGTCTAGAACACTATTTTGTTCACATAAAATAAGCTGTATTATTATAGGCCAACACAAATAGATGCATCTCTAGTCAATAATACTGTGACCTTTTGCTATTAAATTCGAAAAAGGGGAATTAAATTAAATTCCCTACATGAGCATGTACCAATATACTGTTTGCAAGGCAAGAGGGGGAGAAAAAAAATGAGGATTACATTGAAATATGACACATCTTACTAATATTATATTGAATGTTTGAAAAGTCTATAAAAACCTAAACCCACAAATTCCCATAGAAAATAGACATGAAATTGAAAACGTACATCTTTTTTGTGAAGAACAGGGACAGCACATGCCTGTTTTGCTGAACAGTTCTTTTATTGCATTGTTCTGAAATTTTGCACAGACACATACCAGAATATGAATAAAGACATGGAATCTTACGATAATCTAAGAAATTGAGTGACAAGAAACAGAAAAGAAGAAGAAGAAAAAAATTAAGTTGTGACCTCTACTATCCTCTACACAAAAAAGAAGTAAGAATACTGCATCTATGTAATGAAACGAAATTGAAGAGACAATCAAATGAATCAACATTTTATAAAACCCAGAGTTTACTATTTGCAGCTTTTTAACAAAATTTCTTTGAAGAAAAGCATGATTAAGATTCAAATTAAATCATTTTTTTTAAGATGAGCCTGAAAGAATGAACTCCAATATTATAATTGACAGTTTTTGTCAATATAGTTTGTGATTTCATGTATTTCTCTATCATTATCTAAAGAATATCACCCACCTTTACAGTAATGTATTGTATCAATCTAATTTACTATTTGTTGGTATGGGATCAAAATTCACAACTGAATGTAAGATCCCAAGGACTGTTTTCACTATTCTCAAGATAAATCTATCAGAAACAGGGATCAATCAATGATTGTAAGTTTTCAACACATCAGTATTTTCCTACGGAATGTATAATATTATTTGACATGACAAAGCCATAACAAAGCCATGGTTAAACATGAATTTTAAAAAATTAAATTCACAATCATTGACCAATCCATTGTTTTTCCCTCCATTTTAATTTCTTCAAGGAACATATCAATATCACTACCACAAAACCAGGATCCGATCTTAACATGGAACAAGTCAAACAAGACAAATTTATAAATTCGAAATGTGGCCCTCTAAAATACTGCATATCGCTTTATCATTTGTGAGAAAGGGAAGATTTCTATCCATAAAACATTATCCTGATTTTGTGGTAGTGATTTCCAAATTAAATAATAAAGGATTCAACTTTGGGATAAGGTTTAAGTTACATCAATGTTTCTTGGTCTTCATTGAAAGAGCCTCATATTTTGACTTGCTTCTGAACCAGAGGAGGAATGGAATGCCAATGGGAGCGATGGTCATAACAGCAAAGGCAGCCCAATCCATCTGTAAAATATATGAAAGAAACAAATTAATACATCATAACTAGAATTCTAGGCCTCTTATATTGGATTAGATTTGTCTTTATCATTTTGATATCTAAACCGAGCCTATAAGTTGTCAGAATACAACATATTTAATATCAAATCATATTGATGTGACTTACTAAAGATATAAAACGAATGCCTCTTTTTACTATGCAATTTATCAGCTGTAAATATTATATTGTACAAAATAAAGAAAACGAATCCACTGTACATTATTTTTGACAAAAAACAACAAAAATTTGATCAGCCTTGTGAAAGTAAGTAGAGAGGCAAGGGCAAAAAGAAAAAGTGTGACAACTTCTTCGCTTTTTACTCAAAGTCTGTTGTACAAGATATTTTCTTAGCTGTGTCATGTGGTTGTCAAGTGGTTGATTTTAACAACTGAATGTAAATACAGAATGGAATACTTACATAATGTGGGGAGAATCTCCTATCATAATCTTTTACTGCTACAACACCGGCTTTTCCTGGGGCACTTGTATAAGCAGTCTGATGAGAGAAAAACACATAGAGATTAGTGTAATATGGTGGTCAGTGCTACTTCATATTGCCCTTACAGACACTGCAGGGACTAAGTATTGAAACTACGATTTCTAGCTTGAGACAAAAGAAAAACAAAAATCAGTCCAATATGCAAACAAATTGAGCTAAAAATGCTAGTGTTTTCAACAAACAGAATCAAGCACTCCCAGATGGATCCTTATTTCTTACACAATGGCAATATGGAGGAAAAAATAAAACAGGGGCTCAGCCGACTTCGCCCCCAAAAGCCATAAGCTTGAAATGTAGCCCCCTGAAATTTTCAAATATTTTTTCCCTGAGTGCCAAAATACAATTATGAGGAATGTTATCTTTTTTAACAAACTGCATATTTTGCAATTATTTACACTATTTATACATGTACACATAGACTTTCAGGGACATTAGCTTCTAGGTTCTTAAGAAAAGTATGAGAGTCAATGCCATTTCATGAACATAGAAATAGATGTACAGAAAATTGAACTGGCCATTTCCCACTTTGTTTTCTCTTTACAATATACTTATTACAACAGATATGCAAGTTTCAATAATAAAAGATGCAAGTGGATAGAGATATGAAACCAAAACTTTAATCGGTATTCTAACTGCCCCAAGACGTACCCTAGCTTCTGATCCTTCCGATGGGACATAGGTAACGGTGGCATGTGTGACGTTGTAAAATCCGTTCTTGAGAGGCTGGAGGATGACCGCATGGGTCACGTTGCTGGCCGGTGAGATGCGATCCCACTGGACCTTCAGCTGACCGCTGACCACGGCAAAATCGCTCTCGGCAAAGGAGTCGTCGTTGAGAACAACCTGGGATGCAGCACTGTTTGGATAAGAAGAAAGAACACAGGGTATATGTGTGGATTAATCAGAAGAAAATATGTTATGAACAATAATGCCTCAGTCCTACCTCAGACAGAGCTTATTTATACCGTAATAGAAATTGTATTGCTGTACCATTGGGACAATATCCTTTGATTAATTACATGAGGGGAATGCCACATAGACATAGTCCCTAATTCAATATGGTACATCCTCTCTATGAGATGATGGAACTACTGTGATAAATAAAGTTGGACTTCATATGTTCAAAATATAAGTCTGTTAAGCACAAGACAACACAGTATTTATTCGTAAATTAATACTTTTTTCACAACAGACTTTAGCGAACTGCAAAAATCCATGTTGTGGTAGCTATAATTCCAGAATTTTTGCATTTTGTAACTTTTGCAAGTAAAACTACTTGCAAAGTCAGAACAACAAAATAATATGCCCCTACTTGCACAAGTCAGAACAACAAAATAATATGCCCACCAAATTTGTCTACTTCCTGGTTTAACATTTACAGGATCTGGAGCCTACCTTCAAAAACTAAGAATTTAAACATTTAACAGAAAACTGACTTGAAATATAAGAATAAAAAGGAAATTCATGATATTTACCTGCTTCCAACATTATAGATGGTATAGAGCACAGTCATGTCCCTGCCTTCCACCAACCATTGGTTCAAGAGAGTCTTGGAGGCCAAGAGTTTAGCCCCATCCTGGGCACTGGATAGTGCCACAAGGCAGGCAAATGCTATGAACAGTGCAGCCTTCATCTGGAGAGAAGAAAAAAAATCAAAAATCAAAATTAAAATACAAGCTAACAAGTCTCAAATAAAGTTGAAGGTATAAGTTTCTATGCATGCTAAATATGATGCTTTTAATTTAACTCCATAGATAATATACATGTTGATAGATTACATTTACAGTATAAGCTTGGCTTCTACATTATTGTTGGAGATACTTGAAAAGTAGAAACAAAATACTGGTAAGTACTTTTTGCTGAGTTGTGTTAGAGGGTGCAAGGTTCTCTTGATTAAAACAAAAGAAGAAAAAAGAAGAAAAAAGATAAGAAAAGACATCGTGAGCAAAATGTTGTTATGTAAATGAATGAAAAATTACAAGAGATTACACCCACTGAAACAGTGAAAATCTCCATATAAACAGTGGAAATTAGATGTAAAATAATAATGACACGGATTGACATTTTGCTTACACAAGTTAGAGATTTTCTACAGAACTTTTTTGATGATACCAATATTTGCACGCTATGGTCGACCAGCCTAACACAAGTACACAGCAACTCCAAACAAGGTGAGTTCGGAGCAATTGCAGTACCTAATGGTAGTACCTTAATTTGCAGGGACTTTTGTTGTCAAACCCAACTTATGTATATTGGGCAATTCCTAGATGAGAGCATACAGCAATTCTCTCTTCTAGGGTGTAATCAAGCCTACTCAATAAGTCATGCTTGGTCACTAACTTTGTTAAGCTACAGAACACGTTTCACGTCCTTGCCACGGACAAATTGCTTCCTAAAAAATAAGAATTGTCCGCATTTTTTTCATCGGCGATCTGCGCTCTTCGGGTTCCTGAAATGCGCACTGGTGATGCCAAAACGGATTCTGCTTAAAGTAGATATTCATTGATTTTAAAAACTAGCTTTATTTTCATTATTGCAAAGTTGAAACTTTGATTCGACAAGGTTATCAAAATTCAATGCTTGGAAACATTCGAAGTAATGATTATTATAAATTAAAAAACGCTTGAATACAGCCACGGCATAGCACCTGAAGAGCTCTCCGAACGCTGCTGAAATGTGTGAGATCACAGTATGGACATGACTTGCACAAGCAGACGATGTCCCATGACATCTCACACATTTTCAGTGCCTGTGTTTTCATCTTTCTCTTGAGTTCTTTCTCTTACTTTACTACCGTCAGGCTAAATGTATGATCTATTGCCTCACTCTAAACCCCGCGCATGGTTTTATTTTGATGACAAATGCAGCAATACAAAAATAAAGGAATCTGTTGCTTGTAAACAAAATAAGACGCCATTGTATATTCAGCTGCACACACCGGGGTATGTTCGGCGTTTCAAGAGGGAACAAATGCCGTCCTTAATATCATTCCGGGGCTTTTCAATTTGAAAGTCTGGTTTCTTTGATCGTTAATTAACCCCTATCCTGTGTATTTACAAGCAAAAGATTTTAGTTATCAGAATCGGGTCATATCCCCTTTTGAATGGTTTGACATGCCATTACATTTATATACACCAAACTCATTATAATTTGACAAATAATAGCTTTGCAATTATGTTCATTCTCTATGGGATGTCGTCTGCTTGGGCAGTGTTGGTCCATATAGTGACGTCATTAAAAACATCGTTACTTTTCCGGCGAATCTCTTGTATATCCCAGCTGCTATGGAGGTAGCCTATCCGATAGGCGTCGGGCTGTACAAGTATACTAATCGCGTTTATGTGGAGAGTGGCATCGGCGCGGGCGTCAGCCCGAGCGCCTATCATCACTGGTCAACTCACACAGTTTTATTTTCTTTGTTTTCATTGTTTCGTTCGTAGAAAATCTACGAACCCCCTGCAAAGCTCTTTCATGAATATTTATGAAGCATGGACCAAAATAGGCCAATGAGCGATGAGGAACCTGGAGATGATATTTGATTGGTTGAATCAAAGTGATCGATCACCAAATAAGGCTAGTCTTATGAATCATGCATGAGAATACGCTCGTCACACATACGATACACATATATGAATAATGATGAGTTGACCAGTGATGATAGGCGCTCGGGCTGTCGCCCGCGCCGATGTCAGTCTCCATAACGCGATTAGTACACTTGCCATTTAGCCCGACGCCTATCGGATAGGCTACTATGGAGGTGGTTGTATTTGTATTTTTTATAAATCACCCGATATGTAGTTGACCTAAAACTTGTCCGACTGCCATCTGTTAGCTTACCAGTTTATAGTGATACATTAGTTGACATATTTGTGAATTTCTTTGAATTTCACCTTTAAGAAAATAACCCCAGTTTACCATCTACTTTATGGTTGTCCGTCTCCCCAAGGATTTATCGCTCATAACCTGAAAGTCTCTGTAAAAAGTCTATGTAAAATGCATGAAGAAAATAATTGCGGAATCCGTTTTTTCACATTGCCAACGCGCAGATCGGAAACATGGAACGTCTGCGAAAATGTGGACGATCCTTATTTTTGCAGATGCGTCTGACCTAACATATAGACTCTACTTATCCAGGTACAAGGTTAGCTTAGTTTAGTATAGATTCAATTTTAATATAATTTCATTTTGGCTAAGCAGCCTAAGCTTGATCAGTGATCGAAAATTAAATGAAAATTGAAATCGCCACTCTCATAAAAAATAATTCAAATTCCACAGCAACAACACCCATCCACAAGATGAAACAATACATTTATCACTAGAGGATATAACCATGATTGTAAAGTTACAAGCCTCCCATCAATATCAGTCAATTGATGTTTGAAATTGAATTCTGGTTAGCATAAATAAGTTTTACAATCATGACGCAGATTTCCATATGTGGGACTCGACAAAATTCAATGGGCAAGATCACTCATGGATAATGTTTTAATTTGCTTATGCCTGGCTCTCTTGATATCAGCCATTCTTCGTTCATCACATCTCAAACAATATTAAAGGGGGTAAACTCATCAACAGTTAGTAACTACGGTTAGATTGATATAAATTATCATTATTTCTAAGAAAGATTTTTACATACCTTCACGTGTAAATGTCTGCAACAAGAAGTTGCCACTCAGGCGTTTTCTGATTGGTCGGAATTTTCAGCTTAGGCAAAGGAAGTCTCGTTCTAACATGTTAAATTCTATTGTATCTTAATCTTAATTTTATCATCATTCAATTTCAAAATAAGACATTTAAATACAAAATATAGATAAATTAAATAATTAAATGTTTTTTATTATAAAAAACTGATAAAAAAGAAAAAAGATATGTGGTTTGATTGGGTTGCTCAAATCAGCTACCGGAAAGAAAAGCGCCGGGTGATCTTGGAAATATGAATTTACCAATTTGACAAGTAGATATTTATCACTGATCACCAACAAAAAAGAAAGGGAACAAATGGGTTGACTGACTCTCCAATGTCTATTTCTGAAAAAAGAAAAAGATAGACACTTTGAAAATTAAATATCGACTGAGTTCAAGTTAAACTAATTAATGACATATATCTAACTCTTGCCTTGCAGTAAAATTAAATCATAAATAAATTGCACTTTGGCCCAGTGCGTGGGGAAGTTTTGCAGGGTCTGAGAGGTGCACTAGATCTAGCTGCATGGCTGCCAATTAGTTCCGAAAAGGGGTGCTATCTTACTCGATGCATTCCCTTCATTATTTACTGATTAATTACTTCATATATTTCATATCTCCCAGTCCCCAATGCATGTGACTAAATAGGCCTATTGAATTTTGAAATGCAGTTTCTGCCCTTAATTTTGTTTACCATGGTACACAGTATTTTGGCATCGGTACTATATGCCATGGTACCAGGGGGGATCCACAGGCCGATTCTACCGGTCTGCCCCCCCCCCCCCCCAGCCCCCTAAAACGGTAAAAAAAGATAGGGTAGTAATGAAAATGTTATCTGTGTTTAAACAAAAAACAATAGCGCCCCCCCTTGACCCCTCCCCCCCCCCCAAAAAAAAAAAAAAATGGACCCCCCAAAAAATATGTGCTCTCACTTCCCCCCCCCCCCTATCACGGCTTATTCACCGGCCGGCTGAGTCGGCGCAAACAAAATTCTCAAGATTTGGCCCCCCCCCACCCCCCCCCCCCAGATCCGCCACTTCGTAGTACCATTACAATTATTACGGTACGTACATTCCATAATATATAGAGACATGGTAGGACTGTCTGAATCATGTTTTTTTTTTGTAAGGGTGCCTTATTGTCTATTGACTTTGGATGACCAGCGAGAAACCTAAGGGAGGGGGGGGGGGGTCGTTAATTTAACCTTTTTTTAACAAAAATATTGATTGATTGATTGATTGAATTTTATTCGACAAGCTTCCAACATACAACACTATACAATAATAACAGATTAAAAATAAGTCAGCTTGAACAGGATAACCCACGAAAGCTCGAGAGCTTATTTCCAGTGGGGTCCCTTACAGACATGTATAAAATTAATAAGTTAAAATAGTAATATTTACAGACAGATAAGAAAATTAAAAGAACTACTTATTAAAGATAATAATAATAATAACAACATTAAACTGATGATAGAAATGATATTAAGTACAAGAAGAAAAAGAAGAAGGAGAAGAAGAAAAAGAGGAGAAGGAAGAAGAGGAAAATAATGATGAATTTGTAGAATTTCTATAACGTACGAAAACATAAGTATATACAACATGAAAAAGTATGAACCGACAGAAGAATAAAAATTTCAATCATATAACATGTCATTCACTTCTCTTCTCTGACTGTCAAGTATTAGGTTACTTTCCTTCCATCCCCGCCCCCTGCTTATTAACAGGCTGGATGATTCGCTGCTAAATATTGCCTCACAAATTGGAAAACCCCCCCCCCCCAAAAAAAAAAAAAAAAAAAAATGTATATATATATTAAACATTAAAAAAATATATACCTTTTATATATAGATCTATGTGCGCTTTTTTGGAGAGTGAACAAATCATAACCAATAATGACAATAATGATAACCAAAGACATTAATAATTTCAATAATTACAATGATGATAGTGAGAAGAAAAATGTTTTCAATAAATACAAATAGTAACAAATAAAAATCATGAAATATTATAAATCTGAAAGCTGACTAGTGGCTTCTTTATTCACATCGCTAAATGATTTGTTTATTGGCCATACATAGAGTGCTGCGTTAACGAATGTTAGTCGATAATTTTAATTTCGGCATATGTTTAGCTTCGCAACGCATACCAATGGTGTGTAACTGTAAATCCTACCTGCTCATCGTACGTAAATATTTCTTGATTATCATGATTTTCGGTGATTAATTGTATGATAAATTAAACATATAGGGTGTTGAAATTTACATTATGTGTATGGATAGTCGAAATTAGATTTTAAAACTACTAATTAGTAATTAGGTGAGCCGCCCAGTGCCAGTGGCTGAGCATGCCATAACCAGATCAGAGGCGGCCAGGAAAAGGTAGGCTACCGATCCCTACGCCGACCGACGCGGGGCGGGGTCTGGCAGCGCCGGTGAATGCTACGTGTCCGGCCGTCGAGCAGTCCACGGGCGGGCAGCCGGTAGTGACATACACTATCATTTCTGTTGTTACTGCTGGACCGAGAATGAGGATCATCCGGCATAAACGAGGATATCCTTCACTATGAACATGACAGACAATGAAAGCGGACAAAATATACAGTTCCTCAGGTAGACAAAGGGACATCCCTTCACTGCTATTATGTAAAAATGTGTAGAACAGGTGTCACATGCATATTCACCTGTTCTACACATTTGTACATAATAGCAGTGAAGGGATGTTCCTTTGTTTTCATGAGGAACTGTATATTTTGTCCGCTTTCATTGTCTGTCATGTTCATAGTGCTTGTATTGTAAACGTGAACCAAAAGCGTCCTAGACCTCTAGTAAAAAATAAGGATCGTCCATATTTTTGTGGACGTTTTTATTCTTCGGTGTCCTGTGGCGTGGGCAAGGCCCTCGTGTAGGTCTTCACAGATAAGACGTGGCGCGTGCGCCACGCGTTCCTGATTTGCCCGACCTTGCGCCACCCGAAATAGGCCCAAAATCCGATTTTGGGGGCGACAGAAAAAACATGAAATGATCTCAAATCGCCCCCGTAACGATTATGAGCGGCCGCGCGCTCTTTTCTAGCTTCGTATTCATTGTGTGCATTTCTTGGCCCGCGCGCACACGTGCGCTGAATCTCCGTGTAAATTGTATACACAAACAATCGGTCTTAAAGAATCGAACCATTTTCCATACCTTGCCTGGCTTACCATGTCGCACGCAAGTACGCCAAAACACATACATTTTCGCAGTTGCGAGATCGAGACGGAGCGTAGGGGTCGAGTTTTTGGCGGTCGATTTTGTTTTGGTAGATCATATTAGCTGAACCTAGACCACTAAACATCGCAAAACTGCAATCAATTTCCATCACGAATTCACGATTGCCGCAATTTTATAAAATGTCCATAATTAAAGCCTATTTTGTGATTATTCTTGCCATGTTTATGTTATTTTGATAATCAATTCTTCAAAATCAGGTCAAATTTTCCCTCGGGTTGCGCCACACGTTTTTAATTTCTTGGCCAGATGCTTGCCTGCGGGTGTGGGTTTCATGTTCCTGATTGATTCCCGCACTGGCATCGCAAAAAACGGATTTAGCATAATGAAATACCCCCAGTACACAGTCTACTTTTATGGGTTGTCTGTCTTCCCGAGGATTTATCGCTCGTATTAAACGTGAAAGTCTCTGTACAAAGTCAATGTGAAATGCATCAAGAAAATCATTGTGGAATCCGTTTTTCGCATCGCGGATTCGGAAACCAGAGTTGCTCCTCTGTGATTTTGTTTTTTCTCCATGTGTTCTTTGAGTTGGCTTTTGCAGTAACTTCAAAGGTATTTTTAAAAAGAAGAAGAATAGAAATGCTCGTTGTTGGCTTCATCTTGAGCCTAAATTTGTATTGATAAGTTTATTTCAACTGATTAGTTTAATTTTTAATTTTTTTAATTTTTAATTTTGCAGAGTACATGATGGTAAGGAAGTTCCTTAAACCAGTCATTCAAGATGGAGACTTTTACTGAAGATGAAAATGGCCGAGGGGGAGACTTTCAAAGTGGAGAAAAACTTGTTTTTGACATCAATGATTTAGATGAAACTCCAAATGATACATCAAGCAAAGCAAGTGAGGACAATGATGGCTTATTGAAGGAAGAAGAAGAAGAAAAAGATGCTGATGAGAATAGAGGAGAAGAGAAGACTTTGATACCTCCCGGGAGTGATGGTTATGTAGATGCACCTGTGCAGATTGTGACATCCCTCGTAGATGACATTGATGTAAACAGTGAGTACATGTACAATAATTGGTATACCGGTAGTGGAAAATCAGAAGATGGAAGGAGTGACGAGGATGTAAGGAGCAACACAGTGACTTTGGAGGAAGATGAACAGGCGCTTGTTTCTGATCAGGCAGCAAGCGAGCATCATGGTTCGAGGAAGAATTCTACACCGGAAGAGTTGGAATTAGAGGAAAAGGAGGAGATGGCTGAAAAAGAGGATAATGTCGATGGAGCTGATATCCCTGTTAGAGAGGACACTGTAAATGAAAGTGAACAAGTAGAAGAGTCTTTGGAAATAAGTCCTCAACCAGATGGCCGCAGTGACATTGCGTCCCATGATAGATCAGATAATCCTAGTGTACGCCTTGTCGATAGCTTGCTCAAAAGTGCCAATGCAGATGTTGGTGATCACAAGTATAAAAAAGCAGTTTCAAAGTATGAGGAGGCACTGGCTATGGCCACTGAGGTCAACGACAAGTTCCTGATCCAGTCCTGTGCGTGTAATCTTGGTGCTGTTCTGGTGATCCTTGGGCAAGCTGAGAGAGCTGTGGAGATCCTCCACCAGCAGCTTGAGAATGACCTTGAAAGGACAAATGGCATGGCCTCAAATGCCCTAGCTGATATCTATTACAATCTAGGGTTGGCGTACGATGCCAAGGGAGACTCTGGGAGGGCAATAAAATGCTTTAAGTGGGCTGTCGGGGAGTTCGACAAATGGAAGAACGACAAGGGTAAGGCCGATGCATTCAATCAAATGGCTGAGCTGGAAGCCAAGCAAGGTAACTTGGACAAAGCCAGAAAGAATTACAGCAAGGCAGCAGAGTTTTACGCCCTAGTTGGGAATGGACTAATGAAGGCCAGGATGCTAGTGAAGGAAGCTCGGATGCTCAATTCTCTTGTCGATACTGAAAACTTTCACAAAGTTGTAGCGATCTGTGAGAAAGCTAGCGCAGAGGTACTCAAGCAGAATACTTCTAAAGGTAAGTTTGACTAGTCTATTTATAGTTAATGAGAAATTTATATTTAAGTGATGGCTTTCTATGATACTCAATAACTGCATACACCCGAAATGCATCAAAAAATCTCAATGCAAATTTTAAACATTTGCAAAGTGTGAGTTTGCACCTTTCTATATCCTGAGTGTATTTAGCAATATCCTGCAATTATGACTTTGTGATCACCATTGCTAAAGCTGTAATTTTACTCAACATAAAAATTCTGCTTAAAAATGACATTAACAGTTTTCCGCAAAATGAGCATTTTAATTTTACAAAATTTAAGGATTCATACAATGTATGACCAACAAATCGTCGCTGTTTTCACGAAGTGACGGTAGTGAAAAAAAATTGCATTCACTTTGCGTTACGATTTTCCTCACTACCGTCACTTCGTGAAAACAAGGACGAAATTTGTAGTGGGATGTCATTCTGACAATGATTGTTACATTTTTATTTTGTTGATTGTTATAAGTAATCCCACTTAAAATTTGCTTTATTGTTAACATTCACATATATACATGGCTACATGTACATAGAAGACATCTATGCAAAGACCAATTGACAATTTGCAACTCATTAAAATAAAGTAAATTGCTTTTCAAAAAACCACTCAGGTTGGTTTTTCAAGTCAAAGGCAAAAAAAAATATTTTCAAAGAGAAAATGTGAAGTTATGATTGCTCTAATTTCAAGGTAACACGATCACCAAGGAGGCCAAACTCTTCCATGACATGGCCGTGCTCTGCAAGAAGCTCGGAAACACTGTCGAGGCCCTGAGATGGCTGGAGGAGGCCTGGAAGAGATGCAGGGGTACCTCTGGGACCCATCCCAGCAGGGAGGACGTTCGTCTGCAGGCGGCGGTGGCTCAGAGTCTGGCCAGGATGTACCTTCACTCCTATGATCTGATCAGTGCTGTAGAGATCTACCAAGAAGCAGCATCCTTGCATGGTATTGACAATTTAAAAAAAAAAAAAAATGTATTCAGTGGTTGATAAAATGTTGTAAGCCTGTTAAATGCAGCGAGCCTAAAAAATGTGTGATAATTCACCCAATTTGATAATAAAATTGGAATAAGAATTAAAGAAGTCTTTAAAGACATTGTAATGGGAAATGTCAATCAATTACAAATGTTTACTTGGAATCTTTTGGATATTTCATTTTTCATTTCATTTATCTCACTCTCTTTTAAAAAACATCAAAAGTATATACCGGTACATGTACGTGCTTATTCATTATCAACATAGATAAAATGAACTGGAGAATCATGAAAGCCAAAATTTGCTTGATGAGAAGGATCCCCAAATAAATACTTATCATAAACAAAAATACAAAAATCAATTTTTCCCCCTACTAAAATGAGTTTTCTCACCCTACCATGTACATGAATGCATTGTTACAAGTAATTGACATCAAAGGAGGTATGTTTCTGGCCAGTAGGCCCACAATGATTTACTTTTTGAAATCAGAAGTTTAACAAAAATTGACTGTTTTATTTCTTGTTCCTTCCTGTCTACTATCAGGTTTGTTAGAGAACTATGCTGAGCGAGGTTGGTGCTTCTATCATATGGGTGAAGCCTACAGACAGCTGTGTGATTACTCTAGTGCTGAGCGCAGCTACCATGTAGCACATCAAACACTCACTGATGCAGGTAAATTGTGTCAAATAAACTCTTTTATTAAACTCATTGCCTACTGCAACCAGATGTTTCCTTTGTATATATGGAAAAAGGAATTCAGTCTTCAGCAGGCTAATTAGAACCATTTAACAAGAAAAGTGGTATGATGTGAAATAAGTCAAGAGGGTAGTCGACAACATGAATAAGATAATCAGAAAATCTGTCCTATACAAGAAGGTTTCATAAAATGAGATTCAGTAAGAAAATACAAAATCAATACACAAAGTGTTGATTTTTTTTGCATTTCCAATACTAGTAGGCCTGTTTCAAACATTCGTATTAGATTTATGCATAACTTAAATGTTTATCTGCCATTTATATGTAGGTATTAAGGAAGCAGGCAATTATGAGCTTATGAGTTGTTTTCATTGTGTACATTCAGGATGTTTTAAACAACATTTCACCAAATGTTAGCGGAGAGAGAGAGTTACTCTGGTAATTGTCATTTTCTAATCATTTTACTTTACTTTGACCAGAGATATTTGATTGACTCTCAGACAACATTTCCAGTAAATCACCCTTTCAATGCTTTCTCATAAATTTGTAAATCATTTTGCTTTACTTTACCAGGTGACACCGACCATCTGTGGAAGATATCCGATGCACTGGGCGATCTGAACGTCTCCAGGAACCACCCAGATATCGCAACCATGTACTACAGGGAAGCCCTTGCTAAGGATGCACCCGTTCGCAGCAGGACCAAGTCTTCCACTGAAAAGATTATCAAGAAGCTCACAAAGGCTTTAGAGAGTCAGAAGACCAATCGGCTCAGCTCGTACGAGACGCGGCAGAAGCGAGTGCCGATCGTTGTAGGCTATGACCCGGTAAGTTACACTATGTATGATTCTTTTGAAGGATCTTTGTTACTAGTACAATATTTAGAAGAATCTACTTGTCCATGTACATGTTCAATCTTTATCCATGTTCACAGGATTTTTACATGGGCAGTTGATGTGTGTTATGTCATTTTTCATCATATTGATTCATTGCTTAGAATTAAGTATGATGCATAATTGTGATCCTTTTGATTATTGTTTACATGTTTTGTTTACAGCGTTTTGACTAGTTTAACATGATAGTGTTAAAGATTATTTATATTTAAATTCATTACAAAAAAATTATTTTAATTCATATATCAACTCATGTATTTAATATGATTTCGAGAGAGGAGACATCCTTCCATGTTAAGTTTATATCTGAGTCAGCTGTTTAAGGTGTCATTGGATTTGATGTAGTTCATATCGAAATTGGGTTTATAAAAATCATTTAGCCAAGGTGTTTGTTTTCATATCGTAATAAAGTTCCACAGATGCACAAAAAAACGTATTGTATCAGCATCAGTTCATATATATTTCAATTTTGTCACTATTGCTTCACTAACTGTGCTCTGAAACATTTCATATTTAAATAATTTTTTAAAAACTAATTATTTGTTGAAGACAAACTTAAAACCTGAGCAAAGGATAGTAAACATGAGAAGGACACAAATCAAATTTACATGGTTACAATTTTGTATGATTTACATTTGTGCCCTAAAGGAGTGTTAATCCATTTATCTGCATACTTCAAAAGGTTTTGTTAAAACTTGTGCTTGTTGCTTGCTTGTTTGCTCCAGTTTATTCTCAATATTGATCAGCAGAAAAGAAAGCAGTGTGTCGTTAAACTGTGCAGTGTGAATTAATCACTTGATCATTTATTAATTGATTAATATTAATTGTTCGATTAACAATTTGCATCTGCTTTTTGATTTCTTGCCACCATACAGCAAGGGATTGCCATCAATCACACATCAGAAACCATTCTCGACGGCGGCGCATACTCATCCCCACAGGTTACCCATAATTCCCTCATTTGTGTGATGTCAACTCCACATTCCAACGACTAACCCTCTCTCTCTCCCTCTCTCTCCCTCTCTCCCTCTCTCTCTCTCTCTCTCTCTCTCTCTCTCTCTCTCTCGCTCTCTCTCTCTCTCTCTCTCTCTCTCTCTCTCTCGCTCTCTCTCTCTCTCTCTCTCTCTCTCTCTCTCTCTCTCTCTCTCTCTCTCTCTCTCTCTCTCTCTCTCTCTCGAGTCCTTTGAACTCTTGTACATTGGCCAATTCATAAACTAACCATTCTAATCTTCTTGGAGTTTCACAGCGACTGTTGGCGTGGAGTTTTTCACCTACTGGTGCTTTCAAGACACTACTAATGATCTCATATCTCTCTTGACTTCTATAGATCTTTACTAATCGCATGGGAGCTCAGAGCAATTTGCACAAACATTGTTTTGTGCAATATGTATAGTCCTACTTTTCATGAAAAGATTATAAAACACTCCTTTTTTTTCTTCAAGGTATATTTCGCCTTTAATTTTCAAACGATACATGTATGTTTCCTATTAACTTTTCATATAATTTCAATATCCCCTTACTAATTTTTCATTCTTCAAGTTTATGATGCTATTTTAGGAAACTACATGGATTACTAATACTTTCTTGTTGTGTGGAATATAACAAGAGATAGCTCAATGGCAATAACATGCATTAAAATCCTCTGCAGACTTTGATGAAAGTAATGCCTTATCAAGATTCATTTTATGACGAGTATAACATACATGTATTTGCTATAGGTTTGATTAATTTCACTGGAAGTTGTCAAATATTTGTAAATGTCATTGTTGATCAAAATACCCTGATGATTAAAGAATAATTATTGCTCAATTTATATGCAGAATGTTAATTTATTGTAATACACATGATCTCCAATCTATTTGGCAATAAGTAAATTTATTGCTAATATATATTTTAAACAATTCCCTTGTCAACGAGTGCAGATAACATGCGCATGTACACAATGCAAAGACTATCTGTCACATTATTTCAGTCTATTTTTGTTAATGTATCCCCTGAAACTGTGATACAGTAAATTTATAATTAGCCCTTGATGGAAAAAATATCTTTCTACATGTAAATATTATCTTAATACCATGTGGTACTATATCGTCCAATTTGAAACTAACAAACCAATGCCTTGTATTTGTCTTTCTAGTCAGTGTTCAAGGGAGTGAGGGATAGATACCCACCTGTTACATCAACCCCTAACGCTGCTTCAGCTGCTGTGTCAAAGGTCACCCCAAGGATGAGCTGGTCACCGTAAGTATTACATGTTTCTGTGTGGTTGATTACATGTAGATTGTCTGGAGTGTAATTACATTCAGTTGCTCCATACATAATATGATTCACCATTAGAGAGGGTTTATGTGGTTATAGATGATCTGGGGCATTTCACAAAACTTGTCAGTGACAAATGACAGTTTTTGTTATAAGCTACTGAAATCCTTGCTTCTGATTGGTTATCAGCAAATTTGTCACTGATTTTTGTCATTTGTCATTGAAAAAAGGCTTTGTGAAATGCCCCCCCCCCCCCCCCTGGTAATATTTTCCTTGGAATTGATTCCAAGTCGAAATTACATTTAAGTGGGGCTATCAACTTAATTCAGTAATCCGGGCCATGTCATGTCAAAAGATTTGAGTCTCCAATGTCAAGTCAACTAAAAGATTTGCAATTGATGCAAGTTAAGATTGGCAAAGAAATACTAGAAACTGCCATCAAATGGTTGATGTATGGGATAATCATAAAACCTTTCAATTTGTAAATCAGTGTCGTTAAGAAATTTGGGTTATTGAAAGTCTTTGTATGTCCTAGTCTGGGAACTGACATAGAATGGAACAAAAGACAGAAATGTTAGATAGCATTATTTTGGTACATGCTATTTTTACTGAATTAACCTGATAGCCCCACTCAAATGTATTTTCGACTTGCCTCAAATCAAAGAAAATAATACCAAATTTTCTATGACCACATAACCCATCTGTTATTGTGAAAAATATTGTGCATGGAGCAACTGAGATATTGCACATGGCAGGGCGTAAACAAATTGCACTTGTAGGATTAGTTAAGGAGAGAAAAATCAAATACTTTGGTCATGTTAAAAGGCACCAAAGCCTCTTAAAGGATGTATTGGAAGGAAGAATGGAAGAAAGTAGACCTAGAGGGAGACCCAGAATCAACTGGGAAGAGAATGTCAAGAACTGGAGTGGACTAAAACTGCAAGAGTGCACCAGAATGGCAGAAGATCAACTTAATTCAGTAATCCGGGCCATGTCATGTCAAAAGATTTGAGTCTCCAATGTCAAGTCAACTAAAAGATTTGCAATTGATGCAAGTTAAGATTGGCAAAGAAATACTAGAAACTGCCATCAAATGGTTGATGTATGGGATAATCATAAAACCTTTCAATTTGTAAATCAGTGTCATTAAGAAATTTGGGTTATTGAAAGTCTTTGTATGTCCTAGTCTGGGAACTGACATAGAATGGAACAAAAGACAGAAATGTTAGATAGCATTATTTTGGTACATGCTATTTTTACTGAATTAACCTGATAGCCCCACTCAAATGTATTTTCGACTTGCCTCAAATCAAAGAAAATAATACCAAATTTTCTATGACCACATAACCCATCTGTTATTGTGAAAAATATTGTGCATGGAGCAACTGAGATATTGCACATGGCAGGGCGTAAACAAATTGCACTTGTAGGATTAGTTAAGGAGAGAAAAATCAAATACTTTGGTCATGTTAAAAGGCACCAAAGCCTCTTAAAGGATGTATTGGAAGGAAGAATGGAAGGAAGTAGACCTAGAGGGAGACCCAGAATCAACTGGGAAGAGAATGTCAAGAACTGGAGTGGACTAAAACTGCAAGAGTGCACCAGAATGGCAGAAGATAGAATGAAATGGAGAGATGTTGCAATCCACCTCCAAACCGGGAGAAGATACTCAGATAGATAGATTTTTGCTGTGGATGCGATCCATGAGCAAGTGTCGGAGAAGGCAGCGCGAGACAATTTACAATTACTCAGTATGTGGACATAATTATCATATCTACCTCACCTGTATGATGTACATGCTGTACAAATCCTGATTTATTCACCATGTGTATTAATCCATTCACCATGCTTCTAAGAAATTCACACAAGGTGAAATTCAAGAGGAAGACAAAAATCAAGTGGTAAGAAAAGTTGTGTTAAGTCTTGTTGTTTGTGCTTGTGATGCAGAAATCTGATTGCTCTTGCGGTTGGTCTAAAGTGGTTTGAGTTCTACTACACAAGGGTTTGAAAGAAAGCTGCATGTCATTCTGACAAGAAAATGTGTGCAGTACTTTGCTTTTGTAAAATGGGACATGATGGTTTGGCTAAGTGGGATACTGGGATGTAATCTCTACTCTCATTTCATTTCTGAATTTGTGAATGTGTCAAAACCGATTGTGTATTTTCATTCCCTTTAGATCTTGAGCTTGGGTCACTTTAAAAAGATCCTAGCTGGTAACACCTCTCATCAACTGTGGGTGTGTTTTGGGATGTATGTTGTGGATCTACTAATTATTTTTGCTCCATGTCGTATATATTTTCTACCTCCCCCCCCCCCCCCCCCCCCCTTTCTCTCTCTCTCTCTCTCTCTCTGTATCTTCGCTCCATTTTTTTTATCTTTCTGTTTTTGTTCTTCTATCCTTTCCCTTTATTTGACAAATTACTGTCCATCTCTCGATCATCTTGTGATCCTTCTCTGTTTCTCCCTGTAATTCTTTCTCCTTTTCTCGCCTCTTCCTCTATCTCACTGTTGCTCTTCTCTCTTTCTCCCTTTAATTTGTTCCTCCATCTCACCTCTTCCTCTATCTCACTGTTGCTGTCTATGTTCCTGTTAGTGTCTACCTCTTGAAGTCTTCTTGTTCTTTCACATCTCACTCTAATTAATTTAGTCACTGATACTAGGAATTTGAGCCTAGTAGCTCTTGCTGGAATGCTCCCCAAGGAGTGGAGAAAGTGCATACATTGTGTGCGGGCAAGCCAGAATCCGATGACCGGGGTAATAATGTAAAGCGCTTAGAAACTTGAAAATTGCTGATGTATTAAGCGCCATATAAGCAAAAATATTATTATTATTATCAAATGTTCCATCCTTCTTTCTCCCTCTCCCTCTCAGGTCAAGAAAGAAGAAAGGCAAGAGGAAGGATCAGTCCCTTCTCCCGGTTACCAGAGGGGTCGCAGGTTATAATAGCGGGTCAGACCTGTCTCTTGTCAACGGCAGTGTGGCCTCCCTCGTGAGGGAAGCATATATAAGTAAAATGGGGGGCTCAGTAAGATCAAGGTATGTGTGATGTTTGAACAAAGCAATTGGGATTCGGGTATTAATTCGGTCTTTGCAGATCCAAATAACATCCCTACGAAAATTAATCATGCCACACATATCAAATATCGAATATTTAATATCAACGAACATTAAGTGCGCGCGTGTGTGTGACTTTGCTTCTGCAAAAAGCATATGCAATGCATTTCATTTGATACATTCAATTCATTCTCTCACTCCGCTAATCCCAACATTATACATGCTGTAGGCATCACTTTGGCGCAAGTCGATTTTTGCACTCTCGCAAAGAATGCCTCATGTTCATCCAAGCGTGAACACATACCACACAAAAATGATACCAAACGATTTGGGATAAAACACTCATTCATAAGATATATAATAACTTACTGTTCATAGATTATTTTTAAAATAATTAGCAATTTTCTAGGTGTAAACTTTTTTTTGACTCACACAGTATATCTGTATGATATAGATATATCGACTGCTATGAGAGGCCTGGCTTTTTTATATAGGCTCAAGGGGATGTTGCATCCTGCCATGACCACAAGGCGCGTGGTCATGGCAGGATGCAACATCCCTGAGAGCAAGTGTAGAAACAGCCAGGCATGGAATATTAAAGCAGTCGATATGTCTTTTATATACCGAATTGACACAAAAATCGACCAAGAATTCTTACCTTTTCCTTTTCTTGAGTGAAGATTGGTTAAAACATCACAGAAAATCTGAGACATTGTCTGTTAATCTTTGCTGGAAAGATGACTGAATGTTACAATCATTTGGGAATCGCAGACAAAAAGCACTGTATGGTATCCGCGCTCGCACAAAGTAAGTTTTAACACGTAAACCAACGGGGATCTCATCAAAATTTTACTATTTTTCCCGGTACCCGGAATCCTTCGGGAATCTCACTCATAAACTTTTAACCTTTACTGGCATTGTTGGTTTCCTTAATACGAGAATGGCAAAAATCACGACTCCAATTTCGACCAATCAGTTTCTAAAGAGAGGTATATAATATACATTTTATATTTGCTAAGAGCCAGGGCCGTATTCGATTCAATACTTAGCGTAAGTAAGAAATTTACTAAGTAAATGGCTAAGTTAAGTAATTTACTTATCTCGTATTCAAATCGCATTTTAGACTTATACTTACGTAAGTCAAAATCTAAGTATAATACTTACTGATAAGCATTGTGACGTCACACGGTCAATCAAAAGTAATGCGCAATTGATGCATTGCAATAAATGCGCGCTGATATAATTGTGCGCAGGATATAATACTGCGTAAGAAAACCATATGCCTGCCAAAGTGCCAATCAAGGCCACCAAATAATTGGCTTAAGTCTGGTATGCAGTTGGCTTAGATTGAAAGTAAAATACTCAGCCAAAAGTGTGAATTGAATACCAAAATTGGCTAAGTATTTTATCTAAGCCAAATACTAAGTAAAAAGCTTACATTTTGTACTAAAGTATTGAATTGAATACGGGCCCTGGTCTATGTAGAAAGTGTAATGGATCTGAGATACTCTTTGCAGACTTTTCACCATGACTCG
Organism: Strongylocentrotus droebachiensis; assembly: GCA_035222895.1. NCBI lineage: Eukaryota > Metazoa > Echinodermata > Echinoidea > Camarodonta > Strongylocentrotidae > Strongylocentrotus > Strongylocentrotus droebachiensis. The sequence goes on from JAVYIG010005447.1 coordinate 112,889, forward strand.
TCAAGCAACATTTTCTACATAGACCGATTTCATTGTTATCATTGATATGTTACCATTCCTTAATTTTCTTATGCCTTATTACACAAAATGAGAAAATACATGTAGTATATTTATGGAAGATATTAGGGTGTAATATCCCTTAAAGCCTTAACATTATTATCTTGAAAGCAATATTATCTAGAAGTTGATTGAAAGTTCTACAATAAATTGAAAAAACATTTGGAACAATCTCATTTTAATTTTGTCACATTGGTAATTGGTATTATCATATTAAAGAATGTAGAATAACATCAACCAAATTTACATGGTAAATGTGATGAATGAGTGTCCTACTTAGGTCAAATATTTAGGTCAAACACTTAGGTCAAGTCAAGTTTATAAATATAAATTTTTGTATGTTTGTACAAATTTTTGATTTAATATATAAGTAAATATATTTGTTGATATATTTCAATTTTCCAGACGCAAGGGTAAGAGATCTGTTGCTCCAGATCATTCGAGTAGCGAGGAGGAGGATGACGAAGAAGAAGAGAAGAGTGACAGCGAGAGTGAAGAAGAAGAGGAGGAGAAAGAGAATCAGAGCAGCGATTCTGGCTTCAAGAACATGTGGCAGAGGGCCAAGGATCTCGTCTCAAGACTCCAGTCGGATTCTGGGGATTCTGAGCTCAGCAGCAGCTCGGAGGAGGAAGATGAAGGGATACAGTCCAAGGAGTCAGTCAAGTACCGGTAAGAAAGTGGAGGCTTTTAAATCAGTCATCTTTATATTATTATTATTATCAATATTATTTATATACTGTGCTTTTCCCAGAGCGGCCCAAAACAAGAAGAATCCTACAAAAAATGAAAATGAAAACCTACAGAATCCTAAAAATCTGGATTACAAAAAAGAAATATGTTTTAAGTCCCTTTTTGAACAAAGAGACAGGTGGTGATTGCCTGAGTGTTAAAGGTATCCTATTCCAATATTTAGAAGATTGTATTGAACTTATTTATGTAATTTTAGTAAAGTGCCATATGAAGGTACCATCATTCTATTCATCGTGTCTACAGTAAATTGTCTTAAAATTTTGTGTGTATGCGAATAAGAGCACCTGTCTGTGAGTATAAAACTCTAGAGCAAGCAATTCTATTTTATCAAAACAGCAGCATCTTGGGTTGATCTCCTAGACTCCTACAAACCAAAAACGTGGACGAAACATTCTGTGTAATTATGAGCTTGGCATATTCCCCAGGAAGTTGAGATATCAAAATAAAACAAACCTGTCTTGCAGGTGCCATAGCTACAACATTGTGATAAATTCAGTTGCCTTGAACCTGTATAGAAAGACCAATAGCCTGCAAGGGTCGCTTGCATATCGTACTGTAATCACAAGAACAGATCGAACACCTTTCTGGATTATTCTAAAGATTTTATGTCTCCTACTTTTGAGAAGGTTGTGGCATGATGTTTTATTACATTTTCCTACCGTATTTTGAAAGATTGGACAACACGTACATGGATCCAAGTCGACTTGGAGACAGCCATCTGTATGCAACAATCAACAAGAAAGGTTTGTTGAAATTCTATTTAATCATAATTTTATTACCGTTCTTTCCACCCAAATTTGCAGAAATGGTATAAAGTCAGAAAGGCCCTAAAGACCATTTTGTTCCTAAGTGATTGTCCAGCTGATTGACTGACTTTTCCTTAGATTTTATCATACTGTGCAATGGTGACATACTTATTTGTTCATTAAGGCAAAAGCTTTCCCAGATGACAGCAGTATGTTTTAAACGGTTGGTTGTGTTTGTCACCGAGATAGAAGAAAAAACAAGTGAATGCCTGCAGGTACATGAAAAAGTACAAATTGTGAAATGCGTTTAATCTCTTGTACTGAACCAGTGGTGGAAAAAAATGTTTGCGTCTACAGAACATGATCATCAGATCTAGCGAAAGCATCACACGCTCTACGGGTTTTCACCAAATGCTTGGGGTTACATAAACATGTATATTAGAACAATACTGATGTTATTCGATGCCGTGCATGTGCTCTTTATTGTGGAGACACCGTCATATTCTCAATGTGCTTCACCCTTTCATATATCAGGAGCGACTCAAAAGTCCAGCAACGAAGAGCCTATCTACGAGACCCTCCCTCATGGGACCACCAAGACTGGGTTTGGTGCTAGCATGCCCACCAGGAATCCCCCGCCCCCAGCGGTCCCAATCAAGACCCACCCCTCCCTCAACATGAAGAAGAAGAAGAAAGTCGACATCAACAGACCATCGACGTCGTACGATGAGGATGACGATGATTCGTTTACCTCGGTGACGGAGGATGAGCTGGAGGATTTGGATGATACAACAAATTTTGAGCGCAAATCCAACTATCCTACTGTAGCTAGGATGACTAGAGGTGGATTGTGAGTATTTTTCTAGTACAGTAGCTTCTCTAAGGTCCTTTGGCAAGACATTGATCTACATTTGCCACACACAACCCAGGTGATGGAAATGGGTACCTGGAAGGAATTAATTCCTTGAAATGCTAGAGCGCCGTAATGGCCACCTTGCTAAAGCCAGGGTAATAATCGGGCAGCGTCAGGAGTGTCACGACGTGGCTGACATGTGCGCTATATAAGAAGCCATAATTATCATTAAGGACACTCCCTACTTCTACAAGTTTTTTTTCATTTCGTAGCGACTTGACCTATGCTGCCAAAATATTGACTCATCTGGGGATGCTCAAAGGCTGTGGTCTTTTTATGGATATAAGTATTTATCAAACTAGGTATTTGGGAAATGCATCTTTGCATTCTCTTGCTTGTAAATTGTAGTGAAAGCGGATCAAATGGCATGAAGCTGGAGCAAAATTAGCTGCAGTTGACAATATTCAGTGAACCAACCAAATTAGGAATGTATAATCAACAAATTTTGATCTTTTACAGTTACCAGCCATAAAATTGAGTTCTGTACGTTTTCTTTCTTAGCAAACATGTAGATAGAGAATAACACTTTCCCATTTTTTTTTTTATAGATATCGAGGGTTTAGTGACACAAAGACGTAACTCCATATTTTGCCAAAATGAGTATTTGTTATCAAAATGTTCCAAAAAATGAAGGCTTTCCAGGAAACACAAAGACTTATCTCCACCCAACTCCCCATTAAAGTCAATGGCTAGCGCAACATAGACTTAATAACTCCTTAAGGCCCACATGCTCAGTGATACATAAACCACTTTTTCTCAAAATGGAGTTACGTCTTTGTGTCACTGACCCCTCGATATGTGGTTCATCTATTTCCTTTATGCAGGTTGAAAAATCCTTCAATATTAATATTCTTAAATTTACATTTCTTTTGTCTACAGGGAGGCAGGTTTATGGGAGATTCAAAAGCTTGAACAGGAACGCGAGGGGATCCGATTATCCAACGCATCTTCACTCAAGTCTCCTGAACCTAGGAAGCCATCATCAAAGGTCTGTAGCATCATGTAAACGTGGGAGGATAGAGAGCATATTCTTGGAGAGGTTACTCTTGGTGTCCCATAGTGGACTAAGTTAAACCAGGGCTTAGTAACATACACAAAAGTTTGCAATCAATTGCAAAATAACAATGGCCAATCAAAATCATTATTGCATGTACTGTTCAAAAGGCTGACCATTATCAAACCACTCAGAATCGTCATTTTGAATTTGTAGTTGATTGCAAACCTTTGTGTTACGGGGCCCTGATCAACTCTTTACCGTAATGAATACCGTCATGAATGCAGTCTACCATAAAAAAAACTCAACCATGTTTGGTGTCGGGTGTGATCTTCACTTCTTCTCTTTACCATCTGGGCATGTCTCTGTTTAAAAATTCCCCCCCCCCCTCCTTAATTTGGGGCTTCTGTTCGCACTTACGCAAGAAATCTTATTTTTCAAGTGCTGAAGTGTTAAACTGTAGTGGTGTTTTGGTCTACGGTAGTTGATAAGTAACTGGGCTGTGGATTACAAGGTACTGGGTTCAAGCCCCCACCACAGCAAAACCATCCATCGGCAATAGATTAATCTCTCTACATTTGCCTCTCTCCACCCAGGTAAGGTAAACTGGTATGGAAGGAAAATTGCTTGAATGCCCAGTGCCTTATCATGGCAGTGAAGCTAAGCCTGAAATAACTTATACTTATAGATAACTACTAATATATATATGTATTGTAAAATATAAGTGCATTATAGGATAATTACTAAAAACAGGAAAACACACAGAAACATGCATGTACTTTAGCTTTAGTTTCTTTTTCTGTATCAACTCTGCAGGAATTAACGCAAATCCTCCTACTTTTGATTATTTTTTTGTTAAATAGAGGAGAGCAGAGATGAGAATATTTTGCAGTTCAGAATTTTAAATTAATACAAGATAAAGATTTTCTATGTGTGATTTTCATGAAATCCATGATGATGTTTACTTCTTAATATCAATTTGAATGTTAAAGGTCTATACATGTTTATTAATACACAGTTGTATTTCTATGAAACTGATCATCTTGAAATGGAATATTGTATGTATCTAAGGACTAAACTTTTGTGCTTTCACTACACTGTCAATATAATAATCACCTTGAAAACATTGCTCATTTTTCACTAAGTGCATCATAAGAATTATGCTTATCGCAAAAATACATATAAATTTGTAATATGTTGATGTGTATGGCTGAAGGAAGTTTGTCTAGATGTTTTCGTCTAGTGTAAATATGTAGAAATGTTATATTTGTATGAATGTAACACAAAATGTTTGTGCAATTCTAAACTCTTATAATAAACTTATATTTGAATGTCCTTTACAGTAACTATTCCTTATGTATGGTTATAACTTGGTATTAAAAGAATGATAGCTTTTTGATAGCTTAAGTGCTTGCATCATTAACATTTTACTGTTCATATTTCAGTTTTATAATATCACATTATCTGTGAAATCATTTAAAATTTGTTGATACCCCATGTGAAATCAGACCAGTACTTTTTTAATACCTTTTAAAAAATGATACATCAGGCATTTACTAAATTACCAGAGAATTTGGTCTTCCAATCATAGATATGAGGAGGATTTTTTTTAATGTAGAGTGTAACCCTTTATGGGATTTTTGTTCTCCCTTTTTTTCTCTTCTCCTTTTACTTTCATGTAAAAAAAAGTCTGTAATGATATATTTATATGGAAAATCATGTCAAACTAGCTTTTTCACAAGTTTTATGTGGAATTAATTAAGAAGCTAATATTTAAGGAATTAGACTTGTAAAAATCACTGAAATATTTGACAGAAACAATCACAAGTTATGATTGTGAATCACCCATTCTAAACCATATTTCACTTGAGAAAATTATTATTAAAGGCACACTGTCCTACTTGTAGCTACTTGCTCCCTCTATATAGAAAACTTCCCAAATCGGTGCCTGTTGGTCCCCCATGATCCTCTTTTTCTTATGTTAAATGAGAGCTGAGTTAATGAGATAGCCACCTGTCACAATGACCTCGCTGGCTCGCTGTGTGGTCTAATCCCTTCTAGCTGCAGTAGTAACGCCTACCTTTAAAGGATGATTGTTCAGCAGTTGCTCTTGCATTATGATTAACTGGTTCTTGGTTGAATTCTACTTCTGAACAAATCCTAATTTGAGGACATATGTCAGACCAGATATAGGGGATATGACGCAAAGATTTTTATAAAATGCAATTCATTCCTAATTTATAATGTGCAATCATATACCGGTACCTTTTTTAAAATGAGCATAAACAACGAAATACCAAGATTTGTATTTATTCTGTGTAGGTTCTCTCATGTCACTGTTTGGTAATAATAGCAAGTCACAGTAAGTGGATAAAAAAATGCTTATATAAATATGTCACCTTAATTGTATATTCTGCAAAAGTTCAGTAACTTCATGTACCTTTTTGCATTTTCTTCAAATTCTTATTACATATTCATTGGCTTCACTAAGTTCATTTGATGGCTGTAACTTTACTATTTTTATGCATTTTTTATACTTTTCTAATATTTGTTTAAAGTACTTTATATTTTGTGTCTTGATTTTAAAATATGCTTTCACTTGAATGTTAACATAAGCTCTCTCTTTGAGAATGTTGAGAATGTTGTTGTGCTTCAGAGATTGAAGGCAAACGGATTATTTTTACTTTTATAATCAGTTCTTGACATTTCATGGCTTTTGTTTATATCTTATGCAAATTTGTTTTCATTCCATTCAACCAAATTTGTAACTAATATACTTTCATTTTTTTTCTATTGCAATATATTATCTTTTTGTTGTTGTAATACCATGTCTGTGCACTATATTGGAGTAACTTTTTACAGAATTAATTTACTTTTTGCTCATGCTGCATTTTCATTCCTTGATATTTATGAAGGTGCACTCAAATTAAAAAAATATATAACGGGTTGAAGATCAAAGCATGCTCACTTTTGAAACTTTTCTATAAATAGACACTAGGAAATGATATTTTGTAAGTGTGATACTTTTATATGAAATCACTTGGGTGTATTTTGTAACATTTCAATCAATGGAAGCCTTTTTTATGTAATTATGCATTCAAAGACTAAGGTATGATATAGAAAAATATTTTGTAATGGAGTCACAATTTTTGTATTTGTTACCATTGTATGGACCTAGATGCAAATTATGAAAAAAAGATTACAGGATGGTATTGGTATCTGGTATTTGATAAATTCACTAAAGAGATCATAGACATGTAGACTATCATCTGTTCAGAGCCAAAAGGGCTTTAAGATGGATTAGCGAAATGTGGTGAACAAAAAGATGCATCTGGAAAGCAAATGCAGAATTGTGGAAAATCATGATTTTATGGTATGTAGACAGAACCCTATTATTAGGACATGAAATTAGTATGAAACCTCTCTGATGTAATTGTGTTAAATAAATTGAAATTTTCACTTAGATATGTCAAATTATTATACAACTTTAATTCACCAATGTAAACAATTGCACCTTTTGCTTTCCAGATTTTTGTGCCACATCTCGTTAATGTATCTAACTCTGTTTAATGCCCTTCTGCTGGCTCCAATAGACACTGTTTAATTATTTGAGGTCTAGAAGGGTACTACACACTATATTAAAAAGTGCCCTTCTGGCTCTAAGGGGGCCAGTATGTCGCAAGGCACGAGTATCAAAATAAATACTATTTAATTTATTGAAAATACAATATTGATTAAACACTGTCACAGCATCGCAATGTACATTCAAGACACTTGTAAATTCAATACACCATCATCGATTTTGTATTGAAAAGACTTGTGTTCAAGCAGGCTTGTTTATTTGTATTCATTAATCTATTGAGAACACTGTCAATACGATTTGTAAAATAAGATTAACTGAAATTATGATTTGCTGTGAGCTCATAATAAATCACCTTGATGGGTACTAAGACTTTCTTTAATCCAACTGCATCTGTGTTTTCTTGTTCATCTTGTTGATTCTATCTCCACGTGATCCAGATTCCTCTGATATCCTTTATTTGTTTTATCTAGTTTACTTATTTCATTTACTTATGTGGCAGGTTGGATGGGTTGATTGTTTATTTATTTGTTATATTTAATTTGTTCATTTAAATGGAACAATGAATAGGGTCTGCTTTGTCATAACACTTCTCAAATGCCTAATATTCACTTTAATTCATGGTACTTTCCAAGATAATGGAAACATCTCTTGACTTGTCAATAAGACCAGAATTAAAGAGAAGGTTGAGTTCTGGGAAGAGGTGAAAAATAATTTGTAAGCGTTATCATTCTTATTATGCAAGTGTGGAAGAACATCAGATAAGACATGTTCCCTGAAAAGCATGGCTCTTCAAATGCCTTTATATTCTAAATATGTCATTTAACTCGTAAAACTCGGGGGGGGGGGGTGGGGGGTAGGTTTTTTTACGCCACATGTTCGTGTAGTCCCATATACATCTTTCTGTGTACAGTGTTTGTAACTTGACCAAGACTTGGCCAAATTTCTTATCATTTTGATACGAGTCCAGAACCTTGCAATTCTTATATGCTAGATGATCAACCTTTTCTGGCCGATTTCACACCGTTTCTTCCACTATGCAATCGCATGAGCAGAACTCAACTTCATCTTTAAGCAGAAATTCTTTTAATGTAAGCTATGATATAAGTAAATATGAGAATATAGGCAAATTCTGGAGTTGCTTAAAGGTATTTATACAAAGTTTGGGGAAATTTTGAAAATTGCTGGATTGTGATTCTTTACAATTTTGGTATATTTGGATGCCCATGTGGATGTATTATAAGCACCAGAAAATTTAGCCCCTAAAACCTTCTGCTTTTGAGAAAAATTTAATATCCAAATTTACCGGGGCTCCCGGTAGATTTTGATAAATTTCAAATAGCGTCTAGGGTCATACAATGGTAGCTGCGACCATGAAAATCTCAGAATATGTAGTTGTGATATATAATTTCCAAACAGGAATAGCCAATCGGTCGATTATAGTCAAGAAACATGGATTTATAGTTCAATAAATATTTTGACTTTGAGAGGGAGCTATATACAACAGAAAGAGTTAATTATATACAATTTCATCACTTTAGACTCGATTTCAACCGCGACAACGGTCACTGAATATTGTAGGGTCGCATATGCTTCCGATATGTTCATTTGAATCAAATTCATGACCTCATACCAAAACTTTGTATTACCTTTAAGCTGAAAAGTTCACAAGATCCTTTTCTGAACCTTGGTAGAAGAAATATGAAAGGACTAACACAGGAACAGAAAAAAAAGGCAAGCACACATTTTTCTTTTTATTTTGTACAGAGTTGTCTCTAATTTCTTACCTCTGAAGCAAAGTAAACTATACACATACACCCATAACATAAAATATTAGCAAGGTCTACGTACAATTCTTTACAATTTCTTTACAAATTATAATCACCATACGAAGTACAGATAAATATAACACTCATATATTTTTCTTAGTCTAAAATTCACTCGATAGAGTCGATACCAAAGGAACTGTCATTTTTTTAGTCTTGACCTAAAATAGTACTTACAGGTTCATATCAGAAAGCAAGGTTTGTTTATATAATTCTTTCACAGATATATAAATTGCAGTAAAATACTCTAGTACAACATTGCAGTCCGATGCACTACATAGATAGATAAACCTCAACCTGAGAATAAACTACATACACAAGCACTGTACGTCAAATCATATTATGACCACTATTCCACAAACGCATTTGAAAATAATAATTGAGAGAGAGAAAGTGCACATTGATTTTTAAGATTCTCAACCCGGAAAGGAGAGAGAACAAAACTGAAGAAAAAAAAGGGATATTATACATTTTTATGTAAATGATATGTACCAAGTCATTCCCTTGTGAAATGCAGCACACCTTTTTCTCTAATCTGTAGTTTTTGCATTCGAATTCATTTTCTGACATGTCTTTCACATGCATCTATTCATTCATGAAATTTAACTTATTTCATGTCAACTGTTAAAAGTAAAACTTATAAGCGAAGGTCTTCGAAAACAAAAAAACAAATCGACACTATTCAGGGGTGATAGTGAGCACTAAAAAAAAATAGCTTTTTCGTTTTCCCCTCAACCACGCCCCCCTTGAGCACAAAAAAAAGAAGAGGATTCGCAGGGAAAAAAATGGCATCTAACAACATTCCCCCCTTTCGAGTAAGAAAATTTGGGGGAAAATAGGGCAAAATAGGGAAGAATAGAGAAAATAAGGGGAGAATCGGGGAAATCATGATAAAATAGGGAAGAAAAAAAAATCAAGAAAAAAAAAAAAAAATCTGGATTTTTTTTTTTTTTTTTTTAAATCGGGAAGAAAAAAAAAATCTGGAAAAAATCTGGAAAAATAAAAAAAATCGGGAAACCGATTTAAATCGGGTTTTTATCAGGCCAGACTATTGTCAGCAGGTCGTCAATCTATTCCATTTGTAAGTAAATCAGGATGTATATCACTTATGTGATCAGTCACAGTGTCATTAGCCTTGTTAATACATCTTTAATATATTTGTGAACTCAACCATTACTTACAAAGAAATACCATCATCAAGCTGTGTGTACATACATTGTATAAGTCCAATCAAAGCATATTAGCAATGACAAAATCTCAGATACTGGGGAGGAATTCTAGTACTTTTATCAAAGATTTCTATGCATAAATCACATAAATCACATGAATACATCAAGGTTAAATCATTATCAAGTGGAAAACTTAATTCAAGATACAAAAAAGAGTGCTAAAAAAAGGTGGATATCATATTTATGAAAATGAAATTAACATCCTTTTATGAGAAAACACGCTTCAATTCTTAGTGCAGTCAACTGCAGTGATCGTCTCTCTTTAATGAGGAAGGATGTTCCGCAGTAATGTTTTTGATCGCACCTTAGCTGCGCAGGGGCTATTTGGTTATGTATTCACCATGTACAATTCCTCGAGTTATACATTATAAGCTGGCCCTGCACAGCTGAGGTGCGAAAAATATTACTGTGGAATGTCAAGGCTAGCTCCATATGCACTTTATCTGCGTGTTATATTGTGCAAACATGTGATGTACAGTAAGTTTTACCATGGCATATTAGTGAACAAGCCTTTTTATTAATATAAATCTAACGGCAAGGTTTTAATACAAATCTGATATATATATATTCTATTGCACAAAATGAAGGATATAGCTATGATGCTGTACCTACAATGTAGCACACGTGAAACAGCACACAAAAACGTTGGATAAGCACCACATAAAGAATGAACTATGTTCATTAAATGGCGGATTTCTATAGTAATTTCTATAGTAAAATGAAATAAAGGAATAAAGACAAGTTAGTACCAATTTTTTAAGAGTTGTCAATTCAAGCAAAATCGTACACATCAATGATGAGTTATCTTTAAAATGTTGCAGAATTTGGGTCAATCTTACAAGTACAATCTAGGTTTGAATAACAAATCTTTCTTTTTGATTAATAAATATTGTGAAAATATGTTTAATTATGCATGTACTTCTCTTGATACTGTTTATCTCTTACATGTGAATTTACTTAATTTGATTATTGCACTATCAAACTGATGAAAAAGATTTTAAGGTATAATTTCTCTCTAATTGCACACTGATGTAAAATATTGAGTTCTGTTTCATAAGTTAAATTCATTGGCAAAAGTAGCATATTGGCATATCAAGTGTACACATCCAATGTACATGCCTGAACATGCTCATGTACATACATGTATGTTAAATGCACTGTGAGATGGTCATGAGGGGGACATTGCAAGTAAACATAAAAATACAAATGATATCTACTTTTAAACAACAAAACAAAGAATTAAAATAGAAGTATCACATGTATCTAATAAGCACAATTACATGCTTCTTATAGTCACTTTTATCTACTGGAACTTAATATACTATATCTACTATAATTTCTATATACAAATTTAAAAAATCATGGTGTTTTGACAAAAAATAAATAGATTATGATCAATTGAGAGATCAACATGATATACAGTAGCTGACAATTCTATGTAAATAAATGATAATGTATCTACAGGAACGTGGGACAATTTCATTCTCAAATCTCATTTCAGTTATCTGTACAACAGATGAAATAATAGTTACTGCATGCCGGCTAGCATTGTACAATATTAAACATTGAACTACTATTCAAAGAATAAAAAAAGAGACAAAATTGATCCACTGCAGTGCAATTTCTACCCAAAGATTTCCAGTTACACCAGTAGACTCCTCCCCCTCTTTTCTTCTAGTCACTCATTGAAAAATGAATAATTATATTTTGCGCAAACAAATTAAAAATAAAATAAACATTTTAGTCACTCCAATTCAACAAGGTTAAATACAAGAGGCATGTACTGGAATGTCTTCTATAGGATAGCCAAAAGGCATCATAAACCTACCGTTATTCAAAATTTAAAAGAAAAAGATAAGGTCAAAAGTGTCAAGTATTATAGCAAGGTGAATAATAAAATATAATTCTAGAAAATAAGGTGCTGTCTTTGATTAACGCCATCTGCTCCAAAATACTTTGCAATAAAACAAATTATCCTCTTTATCTTGATAACATTTGTTTTTCCTTTTTGTTTGCATGGATGGCCATTAAGATAGAAGAAGAAAATGTGATGTATAATTAAAACAGAATCATAATATTCAGGTAAGACATCAGACATCTGAAATAACAAGTTTTGACAAAGAACTTTCACTATAGAACACCTACTATTGTATTAACTTCAAATAAATGTTTAAGTGGCTTTCCTTCCTAGAAACATCCAAACAAGAAAAAGATGATCAAGTCAATAAAATGAAATTACCACAAATTTGATAGCATAAATTACCAGTATTTATATTTTCAATAGATCTATACATACCTATCTACATGTTGAACTACATGTACATGTTTAATTCCCTCCATGTACATGTGAGAGAGATTTACATTCTCACCCTCAACTATTAATTTTTTTTTTTTATCCAACAATTGTATCATATCTTCACACAACCACATGTACAACTATTATTTTGTATTGTTAAATGATTATGAAAATAGATGAGGGCAAAATTTCATCTTTTCTTTCTTTCTCTTCTGCCAAAAAATTCTGCGCCCTGAGTCTATCTTCTTGGTTGTTAGTCTCCCAATCCAAAGAAATAAATAAAACCCACATCCAGAAATTTGACCCAAAACTCACTACGAATACCAAATGAAATTCACAATAAATACATTCCTATCACACTAAAATATCACAGCCACTCCTAATAGCATGTCAAAGTTGTGAATAAATATTCCCTTTTATATAAGTCCTTACTTTACATCAAAGAATTTTCGAAGATCTTCCAATCCAAATTAATTAATATGGACCTCTAAGATGGCATTGGCTGGCTATAATTGTAAGGACCATTTTGATGCCAGGAAAAACAAGTAAAAACAATGTTTGCTCTGATCTGGGAATTTTCAGTTTCCAACATTGTAAACACTTAATATCTGTATCAACATCAATTAGATTTCTTAGTTTCCAGACCTTGATTTATTGGTGTAACTGACAATATTTCAACATCACATTCATATTATTTCAATGATTTCAATTTTGTATTTAATGAAAATATACACCAGGGGAGAAAAATGAACCAGGGGTTTACAGTTATCTTGATCTCATAAATAAAGATGGTTGAATTTCAAAAGAGGTTACTGGACACTTAAAATCATGAAAGTAGGGAGTTTGGTTTGGATAAATATTGGAAGGATGTACTGATTTTATGTGAACTTACCTTAATAACTTTCATTTGTGATCACTGTGGATATACATGTACATATGACAATAAAGCCACATTACTCATGTGCAATGCATGTAACACACAAAGTCTCTGGTCAGATAGTCAGAGTGCCCCACAGGTTGCTGTATGAGAAGAAACAAATCTTGCCCACAGGTCAAAGGTTTAAAGGTCTAAAGGTGAGGTCCAAACCTTCGGTCAGAAATTCAGTCCAAATATAAATTGGCCAAACCTTAGGTCTAAATATGGCTTGGTCTAGCCTATACTTAGACCACAGGGCTTGAGTTCTAGTTACATATCTAGGTCCACATCTCAGAAGAAAAAAAGTAAAGCAAAGTGACCGCTAGTCCTGCAGGTCAGTATGATCACATGTTGGTCCAAAGACCACTTTTCAGCATGTTAAGCCCAGATCCTGAGGGTGTAGTCCCAGCTACCGGTACACATGGCAGTCCCGTCTGGAGAGACCCTCAGGCAGCTCACCCTGTTCTCGTGGCCGTAGAGCATGGTCAAGCGATGACCCTTCAGGGTGTCCCAAATGTTGACCGAGTAGTCGTTGTATCCGACAAAGAGCAGGCGCCCTGTGGAGGTAGATGTACAAAGTCCAGAATGAAACTTGACCAATGTTAAGCATCTCAATGTACTCACTAAATATCTACGAACTAGAAGAACCTACCAAATGAAAACTGCAGAAGCATGCTTTACCCACAACCTGTTACTGCATGTCATAATCTCTACAAGCACCTTGTTACTTCTTACAAGTCATATCTTGCAAAATTTATCACATTTTGTTGCATTATATATGTCCATCTGAAGCAAATTTGCTTTTCTTCTAATCTGACAATTCTTGTACGACATCTCCATTGCAATGAAGATCACCAAAACAAGCACAACCTTTACAAACAATGACTGCATTTAGCTTTCTGAATAAAAGAAACTTTTCAGATGAGTGAAATCATAAAAAATGTGATGGTGAGAACGAAATGATCCTTCATTGACCTAGCATAGGAACTAATTTTCTTTGGCTAAGTCCTCGGGCACTTGTATCATTTCTTCCTTACATTAGTTGTTAGTTCATTCATTAAGTTCTTGCATATGAACGACCATATTTGTGCCTCAGAAAGAAGAAAATATGGATAAATAAATACAAAATAAAAATAATAGAAATAAAATAAATAAATTCTCACCGCTTAGAGAGAAGTCGAGTGATGTGGCTCCAAAGATGATGCTTTCCTTGCTGTAGCAGCTGATCTCTCTATCAGCTCTGAGGTCGTACATACGACACTGGCAATGCAAAACATAATTCAGTTTTTTAGTTATACATCACTGTGAAATACTAGGAAGCCATCGCTTACCAATGCGGTGGATGCAAAAAATATAGCATACCAGCATTGTCTGCATTAAACAAAATCAATTCATTGGAACAAACAAATGTTTGTTTTTTTGTTTTTTTAATAATTTTTTTAACACAAAATAATTATTCACCTTTCAATTTTGTCTAAATTCCTTTAAATATATTTCTCCTACCATGGTACAAACTAATAAAAACAAGCATTATTTTTCACAATATTTCATGGAGGAGAGAGATCATAACAATTCATGATATTTTCAATATACAAGGAGAAAGGGCATTTGTCATTCAACATCATACATCATCAATAATAACCAAAGCACATCAACCTTGAGTGCAAAAGAGCAGAAATTGACATGATAGGGAAAGGTAATTTCACTGTTTTATGGAATTACTTGCTGGAATACCTTAGAAATATAGAAAAATATGAAAAGTTCAGTAATAATTTGAAAACATATTTAGTTAGCACTTTGTAAAATCTCACAACTATGAACCCAGTGCACCATTTCAACTCCTTCTGTATTCTGTTCTGTAAAATGCTTGAAAGAGACATGTAATGATGCCTATGTGTTATGCGCTATACAAAAACAGTTAATTAATATTATTGCTCAAGACACTCACCGAGGCATCATCCGAGGCTGTTGCAAAGCCATCTCCACTGGGGAAAAACCTGACAGCATTGATGTCCGAGTCATGACCTTCAAAGGATTGCACACACTGGCCAGTTCTCATGTCCCACACCAACGCTTGCTTGTCACAACCCTGAGAAATATGAAAGTTTAAAGTCAGTGTTTAAAGTTTATACAAGTATGGCTTCTGAACATATGGAGGCGTGATAGCTCAGTCGGTAGAGCAGTGGTCTCGTAATCCGGTGACCCGGGTTCGAAACCAAGTCGATGTGCTAGTGCCCTTTGGTAAGGCATTAATCCTCATTACCAGGTTCCTCGGAGAGGACCTAAAGCTGTCGGACGTCTGGTTGCTTAAGCATTTATGCTTTCTTTAGTCAGGTAAACTAACCACCACCACCGTATCACATATTAAAACATGTGATCAATGAGAACTTTGCATTTATGTATTTCTATCAATATGCTGGTATCACAAAGGACAACATACACTGTCTAGTCATCATGTCCCATACACATACCAATGCCTGCTTGTCACAACTCTGGAAAACATGGCATCAATATTTGAGGGTTCTACAATCATTGCTTCAAAAAATATTACTAGAGGTGATACATACGCACTTTGTTCCCAAGTTTTTGTATCCATCAAAATGATCAGTGTTACGTTTCTTTTTATATGATGTATAGAAGAAGACCTGAGAATACATTATCATAATGGTTTGACCAACATACTTTGGGTTACAATTGGCAATATATGATTTTGAAACAAATCTGTACCATGGAATTTAAAGGGTGCACGTTTGTTAGGTCATGAATATCTGAAATTAGACCCTCGAAAAGCAAAACTTGTGTACCAATGTACAGCTATGAACTTATATGTGGGATCTTTTGGGCCTTAGTCATCTCCCAAAATCTCCCCCAAAATTATAAAATCTATAAGGAAGTCTGTTGTATAAATTATTGAACCAGACTTTTACCATACCATTTGATGGCGTTACTTGACTGACATTTAAAAAATCTACTTACTCCTGAAACAAATGTATTGCAAGCTTCCGAGGGTGAGAGGTCAAGCGCCATTGCATCCGCATTGTGACCATGGAAACTCTGCAGGAGCTGACCGCTCTCAACATCCCACAATGCACAGGTACTGTCACCACTTCCTGTCAAAATCTGCAAGAGGTAATGATATTGTAACATGATATAAAGCAGTAACAATAATTAAGTTTTTTATTACACAACCAAGGGGCAGATAGTGTATGACTGTAAGCACTACTTTTTCTTTTCTCTCAACAAACTATCTGAATTGTTTTTGACATTGAAGATATCTTTTGTGACTAGTTATTATTGGAAAGTCGTAGTTTCTTCCAATACCATCTCATGCATTTCCAGCAAAGATACATGTACAATTAGCATCATACCAGGCTTTATTTACAATCATTTCAATATCAATGTAAGTGATGTTAAATATTAGGCAGTTAGAAGAAAGCTGAAAATAGGTGTTTTCACGAACCTAGAGGAAAATAGGGTTCATAACATGAGTTTGAAGGCAGATAAAATAGGAATGATTGGCAGTCATGCACTACCATAAACAATCATCTTATCCACGTTTTGTTGATTCCTACCTGTTGATCAGAGTTCATGAAAGTGCAGCATGAAACATAGCTGGTATGCATGGCCACAGCTCTCTTCTTGCTACTTGATAGATCCTCCTCTTGGGTGAGTTGATACACCGAGCACTTGTTATCCAGACCACTGCAATTCAAAGAGCCAAAAGCCAGTTATTGCTGCCTTGACAGGTATCATTCAGGGACATTTTAGGGGGTGTTGGTGGGATAAATAAATAGTAACTTAACAACTACATTTCAATTCAATGTACAATTACATTTTAAGTGGTATAGGGACAGACCAAGTATTGTATTACGTGTATATGTTGGGGGGGGGGGAGGGGTCACAGTATGGAATGCCAGATGGAATTATAGTGCCAAGAAAGTAAGAGCCATTGCCTTTAAGCATGGCAGGAATTAAGAATTAATATAACACTGGCAGAGGTATTATACCAATAATATGAAAAACAACTACTTGACAGAAACTCACGATTACAAAATCTACAGAGAATAACAAGAAAAATGTCATTTAAATCCACTATCAATCAATCAATAAATGTACCAGAGGTTCAGATATCCCTACCATAATATAAGTACATGAAGAAGCCTCATTTCAAACCTTTTCTTAGGTATACAACTGGGAATCATTTCACAAAACCATCATAAGCACAAGTTCAATGACATCCCATTGAAACATGTGTTTGATTTAATACAAATGCTTCAACAGGTTGTCAGTACCGGTAAGCTGTATTTATGACTGTTTCGTGAAACGCTGCCCTGTATAATATCTAGATGAGATACAGAAAGCAATGGCTGTTCATTAGTAAATATGTTGTTTTAATTACTCACCCACATGCTACCATGGTGCCTGAAGGTGCATAGGCACAAGCCATCACCCAAGTCGTTGGCATTGTTATTGCATGTTCCTGTTAGGGATAGAAATAACAGAAATCATTGCTGAACTGATGCATTTTAATAGTAAGTAAGTATCACCTTTATCAAGTCTAGGATCACCTTGACAAATTTTAAAGAGTAATGACACTGCACTCGTCTAGAAGACTTAAATGGCGATTAGACTACCATGTAATGATGTGCCTGATTGTCTCATGCTTCATTTGAGTCTTCCATCTTGAAAATTAAAAATCAAGGTTTAGGTTATGTGCATGTAGCCCAAGACAATTAGACACTAAAAACTTTATTTTTATTTTTCAAAATGGAAGACTCAAATGATTATGTTCATGTACTGTCTTTGGTTTTGATAAATAGCAATACATTCAGGTATTTTTGTGCAGCAAATATACCTCCCGACTACATTCATATTTGGTTATTAAACAATAAGTTCTACCTGTGTCACACAGTGTGGTTTCTGAATTGTTTTATCTAGCCTGAGCACCAGTATATATTTACAGTGAAAACATTGTGCAACATCCTGTTATCGTGTACTTCTCAATATTGGGACTTACTGTTGACCAACTCATTGTTAGGTCAAAGATCATACCTTGTTAGTTGTGAAGGCATCCCACACTATGACCTTGCCATCCTGCGAAGAGGTCACCATGTGCCGCTGGTCTCTCGCCCAGTCTAGACATAAGACCTTCCCTTGATGGCCTTTCAGGATCCGCCTTGGCTTCAGGTTCAGAGGAGGCAGAGGCTCCAACCTCTGGGCTACTGTGTACACTGTAACAGGGTAGAAGGTCAAAGGGCAAAGTTCATTTAAGCTAGCCCACATTTAACAGGGGTCCAATTCAAATGAGTCATCAATTTTAATACCAAATCCTTACAATATGGAAACAAAAGTCCAGGGCATCTCCCTTCCCCCTCCCCCCCCCCCCCAAAAAAAAAAAAAAAAAAAAAAAAAAAAAACTAAATAAACTCTGAAGTCTTGAACCACTGTAAACAAAAAAGTTTAGAGCTAAGCCAAAGAAGGTGCTTTGGGAGGACCTTAGTAAACTCAGTTTGAAATGAGGCATTAACATATTCATCAAGTCAAACAAAATTAATTCATACATGCATTGATTAAAGGAAAATGAAGGGGTTGGGTATACTGCTTCATGTGATATATTTTACAAAGATGGCCACTGCACAGGCAAATGGTACGGGGTCATTTCAGAGAAAAAACATCATGTCAGTTTCAGTTTTGTACTGTTGTTTGAAATTGTTGAGAATAATTAGAGGGTATCTCAACATATTTCCCAGCACAAAAAGTATACTAATGCTCCTATGAGTGGGAAGGAGTGTGAAATCGTGAATACACACAATGCCGTGACAATCATTTTCAAGATGTTTACACTTTTGTCTGCTCTGCACGGGAATCGAACTCACACGCATGACAATAGTCATGAGAGCCAGAACCCAGAGGATGATCCAATTGCGATATACCGCCTCCTTTCATTAGCTTCATATGATCATACATTCATTTTAATCACTCATGCGTGACATATATGCATCATATGAGTGGCATCAAATGAAAGAGGAGGATCTAAGCTTTCCAAATATGTGTCATTTATTAATTATAAATGTGACAAAGTTATGATAAAACATTGATAATTCTCGGTTTCGTTTTTTCTGGGACGCACTGTACAGTAGCGGCGCAGTTCCGAGAATAAGGATCGTCCGCATAAATAAGGATCGTCTTTGTAAATGCGGACAGACGCATCCTTAAAAATAAAGATTCTTATTTCCGATTCGCAAGTTGGCGATGCGAAAAACGGATTCTGCAGTGATGCTCCTTGATGCATTTCACACCTACTTTGCACAGAGACTTTCACGTTATGAACAATAAATCCTCAGGAAGACAGACAACCCATAAAAGTAGACGGTCAACTGGGGGTATTTTATTACACGTAATCCGTTTTTCGCATTGCCAGTGTGCGCATCGGGGAACCCTACACCCGCAGAGCGACGAAGAAAAAATATCGGCAAATATGTAGACGATCCTTAATTTTTAGGATGCGATTTGTCCGCGTTTACGAGGATATCCTCGTTTATGCGGACGATCCTCATTGAAGTCATTCAAGAACCTGAAAGAGAATCTTTGCCAAAATTAAAAAAAATTAAAAAAGATGATGGCGCCTTCGACTTTGTCAAGCTTGTGAATTGAATTTAAATCAATTAAATGTTCATAGACTAAACAAATTGCCATATATGAAGTGGAGAACTGGGCTTAATTGCAGAATACCCTACCATATTGTTAGTCTTCATATATTAGCCGTAGATATAGATTGTGATTTTATTATTTGTGATAACGGTGATACAGGTATTGAAGATTGTATAATGCAAGTGTTTGAATTCATTTGGTGGATGAAAAGTTGAATTCTACGCCATTTTGTGCGCCATTGCAGCGCTGAATTTGATGTGTTTGTCGCTAATTTGTGACAAATCTAGATGGCTTTCCTGATGGTATTTCATGCAAAATGTCTGTTAAATTGATAAGCACTGATTCTTGTCCTTACCTTTGTCTTGTTTATTGTCTGTTATAGTCATTTAATAGATGAATTACTTGAATTCTAAGCCCATATCAGTGACACAAAATGTCCAGCCCGCTCATAGTCCCACACACGTATTTGTTTGTACCTTGTGCCCTCTCTTACACTGCTAGTCTGCTTTCAAAGACCCTATTATATATTTCAATCAACAAGTAATGTCTCGTTCTAAAAATACAAAAGAAAAATAATAGTTTTGGGCTTTTTTAATCAACAAGTGATGTCTCGTTCTAAAACAACAAAAGAAAAATAATAGTTTTGTGCTTATAGTGGAATGTCTCGTGCTAAAAATACAAAAGAAAAAATTAGTTTTGTGCTCAGACTAGACTAGTATTGGTGGGTGGTCGATGGTCGTTGGCTTATTTTTTAATATTTGTGAGTCCTTGGTCGATGGTCGTTGGCTTCTTTTTTAATACTTGTGAGTCTTTGGTCGATGGTCGTTGGTCGTTGGCTTCTTTTTTTAATATTTGTGAATCCATGGTCGATGGTCGTTGTGCTCTTTTAAACAAATATGCCTCACTATTTGGTCGATGGTCGTTCCGTTGGTCTCTTTTTCTAATATTTGTCAGACTGTTGGTCGATGGTCGTTGGACTCTTCCATTCAATAGTATTTGGTCGATGGTCGTTGGTTTCAGTTTCTAATATTTGTCAGACTGTTGGTCGATGGTCGTTGGACTCTTGGCTTCTACTAGAATAGTTCTATATTTCTAATATTCGTCAGACTGTTAGTTCTAGATCTAATTCTGTAAAACCGTGGTAGGGTATTCTGCAATTGTTCCGAGAACTGCTAGTAGGTCAACACTAATTGATAAAAAGAACTGATCAACAAATCCATTAGATTCTGACAAAGTTTCTGAGTGTCAATTGGGTTTACACAAATTCCACTCACATAAATACACGCGTATCGGACTACACAAAACAGCACTAGCTCTGCTATTCGAGACATGTCAGCATAATTTGACTGCTCATATTGCGAAAACGAGGCATTAATCATGAACTAAATGTCTATACTTACTTTCAACATCATTCAGCTTGTGTCTTTCTTCTAATAGTTTCTGTTTAAGGTTTTCTGCTTCTCTTGTAAGAGCCGTTAATGTTTCCTCTTTTACTGCATTCCCATCGGTGACGGCCATTTTGCTGTGTATAATATTCGCTATTTACATACAAGGTTTCAATTACGCATGCGCAAAACAATGGATTCCTGCCGAGCTCTTGTGTTTTGAAAGTTGGAATGATTTTTCCACTTAATTTTCACGCAAATTTAAAGAATTTATCCTTTATGTATTGTGAATATTAGATTGCTCATATTTATGGTCAGTCTTCAGCATTATAGAGATGGTCGTTATATTACACTGACGGTTCAGGCAATTTGATGGTCTAAAAAGTTGCAGGCACCCTTATACAGGCGCGGATCCAGGATTTCTTAGGGGGGGGGGGCCCAAATTTGAAATTATGCGAGCAAAATATTGGTACGTAATGGTGACCAACAGTGACGTGATGCGGGGGGGGGGGTCGGTGCAGGGAGGGGCGAATTTCTCCCTCTCTCCTCCGCGAAACGCGGAAGCTTTGACGTTTCATTAAATCATTAGAGAAACAAAACGAATCGTTGTACAGTTCTCGAAAATAATTCTCGTCTGAATTTTGTTTTTCCCCTCTCGCGCGAAGCGCGAAAATTTTTAGGATTCATTAAATTATTAGAGAAAGAAAACGATTCGTTGTAGAGTTCTCAACTCTAAATTCTCGTCTGAATTCAGGTTCCCCCCCCCCTATCGCGCGAAGGGCGGAAGCTTTTAAGTTTCCTTAAATTATTAGAGAAACAACCCGATTCGTTGTACCGTTTTCGAAAATAATCCTCGTCTGAATTTAGATTCTCCCCCCCCCCCCTCTCCCGCGCGAAGCGCGGAAGCATTTACGTTTCATTAAATCATTAGAGAAACAAAACGATTCGTTGTACAGTTCTCGAAAATAATTCTCGTCTGAATTTTGTTTTTCCCATCTCGCGCGACGCGCGGAAAATTTTAGGATTTATTAAATTATTAGAGAAAGAAGACGATTCGTTGTAGAGTTCTCGACTCTAAATTCTCGTCTGAATTCAGGTCCCCCCTTTTAAGTTTCCTTAAATCATTAGAGAAAAAAGACGATTCGTTGTACCGTTTTCGAAAATAATCCTCGTCTGAATTTAGATTCTCCCCCACTCCCGCGCGAAGCGCGGAAGCTTTTACGTTTCATTAAATCATTAGAGAAACAAAACGATTCGTTGTACAGTTCTCGACTCTTAATCCTCGTCTGAATTCAGTTTACCCCTTCCGCGCGAAGCGTAGAAGCTTTACGATTCATTGAATCAATAGAGAAAGAAGACGAGTCGTTGTACCGTTCTCGACTCTTAATCCTTGTCTAGATTCAGTTCCCCCCCCCTCTCTCTCCCCCTCCTGCGCGAAGCGCGAAAGCTTTGACGTTTCATTAAACTATAAAAGAAAGAAGGCGATTCGTTGTACCGTTCTCGAATCTTAATCCTCGTCTGAATTCAGTTCCCTTCCCCCCCCCCCTCCGCGCGAAGCGCGGAAGCTTTTACCTTCATTAAATCATTAGAGAAAGAAGACGATTCGCTGTACAGTTCTCGACTCTTAATCCTCGTCTGAATTCAGGTCCCCCCCCCCCCTCTCGCGCGAAGCGCGGAAGCTTTTAAGTTTCATAAGATTATGAGAGAAAGAAGACGATTAGCTGAACAGTTCTCGACTCTTAATCCTCGTTTGAATTTAGATTCTACCCCCTCCCGCGCGAAGCGCGGAAGCTTTTACGTTTCATTAAATCATTAGAGAAACAAGACAATTCGTTGTACAGTTCTCGACTCTTAATCCTCGTCTGAATTTAGTTTACCCCCTCCCCCTCCTGCGCGATTCGCGGAAGCTTTGACGTTTCATTAAACTATTGAAGAAAGAAGGCGATTCGTTGTACCGTTCTCGACTCTTAATCCTCGTCTGAATTCAGCCCCCCCCCCCCTCCCGCGCGAAGCGCTGAAGCTTTAAAGTTTCATAAGATTATGAGAGGAAAAAGATGATTTGCTGTTCAGTTCTCGACTCTTAATCTTCGTCTGAATTCAGGTTCCCCCCTCCCGGTAGCTTTTAATTTTCATTAAATCATTAGAGAAAGAAGACGATTCGTTGTACCGCTCTCGAAAATAATCCTCGTCGGAATTAAGTTCCCCCCTCCCCTCCATTCCGCGCGAAGCGCGGAAGCTTTTACGTTTTATTAAATCATAAAAGATTGGTATTACCGTTCTCGCCTCTGAATCCTTGTCTGAATTCAGGTTCCCCCACTTCCGGCGCAAAGCGCGGAAGATTCACGTTTCATAAGATTATGAGAGAAAAAAGACGATTCGCTGTACCGTTTCTCGATTGTTAATCCTTGTCTGGGGCGGCGGCGAAGCCGGCCCCGGAAGCATAGAGGTTTTAGGCGTTTAATTAAGGTCAT